>PITA01004216.1:0-126463 GCA_004023965.1 Spilogale gracilis
GGGGGGGATCCGAAGAGGTCTCTGGATGAGGGTGGGGCTTGGATTTAATGACCCTTTTTGAGACCTTGAGATTTTGTCTGACTGTTGTTTCATATGAGCAGCAGTGTATAGGGCTATGTAACCAGACTTTTGATATTTCTATACAATTCTGGATATTTTCTGAGTAAGGAACTTTTATCAACCTCAGTGGCTTTAATATCCTTTCCACTTGCTTCCATATTCCTGTCCCTCTGAACTGTGTATCACCACCAGCTCCTGTTCCAGTAAACTTGTCTGCTTTTCTCTTTTTCACCCACAATAGACGTAGCCTCCTGTGTCCAGAGAATATGATAGAGGTTCTCATATTTCTGCCAACAAATCACCAATCCTATCTGCATTTATTCCATTTTCTTCATTCTCTTACCCAAAGTTCATCTCTCCAACTATGCCCTCCATCCCTCCTGTGCCTCCTGGTCCCCCACCCACTCTTCAACCATGTCTAATTCTGTCTCAGTCCTTACCATTTGCTAGAATGGGCTTCCTGTACATTACCCAGTCCCTCTTGATCACAGTATCTAGGGAAGGCTTTTCAGTCTTCCCTTCTAGATCTCTCTGTAGTACTGGACTCACCCCCTCCCCCACCCCAATCTCCTTCTTGAGTTACTTTATCTTTCAGATTCCAGATGATCATGAATTCCAGGTGTCCTTCTGCTCCCTGGCTACTCCTTTTCAGTCTCTTTAGCTGGGCCCCCATTTTTTATCCAAACTTTAAGCAAGTCCTTCATACTTGGTCCTGGCAGGGTTTAGAAACCAGAATTCAGAATGGAACTTTGCTCCCCATATCTGTCCCTTATCTGTATTTTTAGTGTCTTGGCTTCATTTTTCCAGTAGGGGTAGACTTTCTCTACATTAGAGGGAACTCGGATGTCCACAACCTAGACACATACCCTAACAATCTTTACTAGATGATAAATAAGGATTTCCTTTTTTGAGATAAAGTTTTTAAAATCTCAGGAAAGAGCTCTAATGGGCCATGGGCTTTGTCCTCAGACTGGTCCTATGACTGGAGAAGAAGACATAAGCAACTAATACACCTTTTGACACCAAGAAGTGGCTGTTGCTGTAACAAATACCAAAAATTTGTAAGTGGTTTTGGAACTGAGTAGCAGGCACCGGCTGAAAGAATTTTGAGGTGCACAACAACAAAAAATGTAAACTACCTTGAACAAGACACTTGCGGAAACGTAAACCTTAAAGGCATTTCTGTTAAAACTCATCATGTCATTGGAAACTGATGGAAAGGTGATCTTTGTTATGTGCTGATAGAAACTTAGCTAAGTCATGTCCTACAGTTGAGTGGAAAGCAGATCCTGTAAATGATGAAATTGGATATTTAGCATGGGGATTTCCAAGCAAGTTGGGTCTTAAATGCCATCATATGTGTTCTTACCAGAGAGATATAGAGGGGGATTTGTCTCACCCACAGACGATTAGGAGGTAATGGGACCATAGAGGCAGAGGTGGGAATGAAGCAGACACAAGCCAACAAATGCCAGCAGCCACCAAAAGCTGAAAGAGGCAAGGGATAGATATTCTTCTAGAAAACTCTAGAGGGAGTGTGGCACTGCTGGAATCTTGACTCCAGACTTCTAGCCTCCATAATTGTGGAGATGGTCAATTTGTGTTGTTTTAAGCCACCCAGCTGTTGGTCATTTGCTACAGTGTCCACAGTAGGTGAATGGCACAGTCTGGATCACCTGCTGTCCCAGAGGCCAGCAAGCCTGACATGTGATGACAACTTACTACCAAAATCATATGTACTGTGAAGAAAACAATGAAGCAAACAAAAACAACAGAATAACACAGAACTATTTTCTTCTCTCCCTGTGTATCTTTTGTGTCTGACAGAAGCAGTGTTTACCAAGATGAATAGTAACTACTACTGGCCATCTTTATCCTTAGCAATATTCAATGCTCTCAGGTGCTTTCTGCTTCTTCAACACTGTCTTTCTTTGATTTCTTTGCTTTCCATGACCCTGCACCCTCTGGCTCCCCCTCCGCTTCTCTGACCATTCCTTTCTTTTCAGTTTCTTCCGTGTTTCTTCCTTTGCTATGTATTTTTCTTTGCTTTCCATTTTGTAGATTTTTCCTGGAATTTCCATTTGCTTCCATGAGCTCAGTAAGGATCTGTGGGCTCCAGAATTTATACTGTCAACTCAGACTTCTTTTTTGAGCTCTGGATCTATATTTAGAATTGCTTACTTTATATTTTCCCTTGGATGTCTCATGTTCCTCATACTTAATATATCCCTTCTCTACCCTCATTCCCAATGGCCCTTCAGCTAGTATTTCTTAACTTGGTAAACGGTGCTTCTCTTCACTCAGTTGTTCATGCTAACTCCATGGGAGTCATGTCTAACTCCTCCCTCTCCTCACAGTCAACTTCAATCTGTTTCCAAGCCTTAACACCTCTACCATTATAACCCAAGCCATGACCACCTCTTATCTGGGATTCTGCAGCAACTTCCCAAATGTTTCCTTGTTTCTACCCCTGCTCTGCCTCATTTTTTTACACACTAACAAGAGTGAGCTATTAAAAATACAAAGCCAATCATGTCACTCTCTTAATTTAAACTCTTCAATGGTTTTCATTTGCATTTAAGATGAAGGCCTATTCAAAACCTGAAGGAACTGTGTGTGGATACCCAGAATACTCAGGAATAAAGAATTTATTCTCCCAGCTGCTGGGAGTAGAGTCATCTGACAGCTCTGAGCTTGCAGCTCCGTTTGGGGATTGCCTCAGGTGAAGAGAGCTGCCTTTCCCAAGGAGATGGCCTCCTTTCTGGGGTGACCTTCATCCAATAAATAAATGATGAGGGAGAGGAGGGTACAAAAGCCCAACCTTCTCACTCCAACTTAGTTAGCAATGACTTAGCCTGCTCAAATGAACCACCCCACGGGGTCAACTGATCCCTCTGTTTATACTGCAGCTCAGCTTCTGCTCTATAATGCTTCCTTCCCCTTCCTTCCACGAGTGTTGATCTCAAGACCACTCTGAACAAAATTCCCCCACATGAATCCCCACCTTAGAGTCTGCTTCCTGGAAACCCAGCTAGAGCAATCTCTAAAGTCAATGTTGAGACCAAGGGAGTTAATAATCTCATTGTCCTCCTCGGTGTTCAGATTATGTCTAAAACACTGTCATACTCACAGTGTATGCTCAGTCTTTAGGGCTACATTTTAAGAAGGACATTGACAAAGTAGAACATGACCAGTGAGGACAACTAAGATGTTGAAGAACTGAAAATCTTGGCATAGGACAAAGGGTCAAGAGATGAAGCTAGTTAGTCTAGAATGGCATCAACTCAGTATGAATATGATCATCATCCTTAGATTCTAGAAGGGCTGCCAAATGGAAGAACATTTCACGGTGAGGTCCTCCAGTGACTAGACTGGGTAGCAGTGGGTGAAATATCCTGGGGCACAAGTTTAGGATCAATATAAACAAGTTTCTGGTAGCAATGTAATGGCATCCTTGTGAAACAGAGTTTACTTTTACTGAACTTGTGTGACTACATCTTGAGAATAAAGTAATAGATTCCTGAGCATAGAGAAAGTGTTGGTCAGATGACTAAATTCTCCAGGACAACATTCTGTGACTTTCTGTTCTAGGGCACCATTTTAAAAGTACCTGAAGAGGCTGATAGTTATGATCTAACAAAAGGATTCCAGAGTCAAGTAAATTTGAGAAAAAAAGCTAAATAATGTCAGGCAAGTCATTTTTACTACAGGATTTCTTTGAGTTATAATGTGTCAAAAATGCATGGTGAGGGTGCCTGGGTGGTTCAGTTAGTTGAAGGACTGCCTTCAGCTCAGGTCATGATACTGGAGTCTGGATTGAGTCCACATTGGGCTCTCTGCTCAACGAGGAGTCTCCTTCTCCTTCTGACCTTCCACCTCTCATGCTTGCTCTCTCTCATTCTCTCTCTCTCTCAAATAAATAAATAAAATCTGAAAAAAAAAAAAAAAAACAAGTAACAAAAGAATGCACAGTGAAAGTCCACCAGGACTCAGCATTCTCAGAACTCTTCTTGAGCAATGGCTAGTCAAAACAATGGGGCTAGTGTTCTGTGGAAGCTACTTCAAGAAATTCTGCTTTAAAACATATGTTGCTCTGAGCTGTTAGTGAGGAGAAATTCTTAACCAAGAATCATGAAAGTGCAAATTGCTAAATATTAGTAATCAAGGTTCCTACAAGTGGGCATCCTGGCTAAAAAGTTATAAATTCTCTAAACTTTGCAGAGAAGGTATATTTGTTTACGTTTGTACTGTTAGCACATGAACATGCCTGCTAACCCCATCTTTGGTATAGCATGGATAATGGATAAAAGCTAGAGGATTATCATTTTTAATTATATTCTTTATTACACAATTACTCTTTTTCAAATTTACCAACCATTTATATTTTCAAGTATTCATTAGATCCCTGGATAAAGAACCCCTTCAAATATATTTATACACAGAACACACAATTGGGGAACGTACTTAACTATCCAAGTTGATCTTCAGAGACAGAGAGACAGAAAAACCCAGAAAACGGTACCAGTTTTACGTTAACTAGGCTTATTTCTATCTTGTGCTATACAGACACAATACTCAGTCCCAATTATCCAGCTGCCTAATCAATACCCATAATTAAATTCTTCACATTTGCTCCCTTTTATTCAGCATTCCCAGTGACAATGTACCCACTCTAGAAGAAAGAAACAGTGCAGCCAGGCTCTTGCTTATCCCTGTCTTAGTTCTGTGAACTCTTTTATCAAATGCCCATTCTAAAGGTCTGGTAATTGACTTGATGCTTTGCACTAGAGTGTGAAGGCTCAAAAGGCTCAGCCACCAAGTGTCAAATTGGTCCTATGACAATGAAAGATGTGTAGCAGCTCTTACTGTTTCCAGACCACGATGCTTTTTGACTGATAGGTCAACAGCTGCCCTAACTTATAACTTTAACTTAAACTGAGAAGGCAGAAGAAAAAGATAGCAGGAATTGTAGGATTAACTCATGTTTTTCAGAAATCTTTTCAGTTTCTATTACCAACAAAAATTTATCAAGTAACCAGCACTTTAAAAGACACTCTGGGAAACAGAATTATTTTTAATAATAATAAAAAAGTTTTAAATAACTATGTTTGCTATGGAGGCATGTTCTGAGGGCAAAAAACTTATCAGTTCAAAGTTGGTGGGTAGCATATTAAAGCAAACCGAGCTATTCAAATGAATACCTCAAAGTCCTTCAAGATTCTTAGAAAGATAAAGCAAACAATGGTAGACTAAATATTTAATTAATTGATGTTAGAGTTGATAAATCATCTCTAAGATGAATAGTGTAGGGCTATTCTGTAAGTACATTAGTTTTATCCACTTTAGGGGCTACCCATGTACTGGGCTCCTTTTTTGGTCAAGAGTACTGTTACACCCCCCCCCCCCACAGTCCCCCACCATGGACTTACAAGGCTACAACCAAACACCAGAGATCATGTTCCTATGGCAACTATAGTCCATTTTATTGCAATCATCTTTATACAAAATCAGTTTTAGAAATTCACTATGATGAAAAGGTTATTTGTTCACACTCGTCCAAGTTAAGCTTTCTTTACTACATGTGATAGCATGTCCTTGCTATTGGCTAGGATTATATTATGTGTCAGGAATCATACAGATTTCTAGTTTGATTAACCAACATTGCATTTTACATGAATCACATTCCTCAAACACAGGGGGTCACAAAGACAATTACCTTAAATCACTCTATGCCCAACTGTGCCATCTACAGGCTGAAGAAACTCTCTTGAGTGTGGTCAAAGTGTCTCTGATGCCATAGGGAGCTTTAGGAAACTCCAGTGTGGGGGGTGGTTCTTACTCTTCTACATACCTGAGTTTATTTCTTGCCTTCTTGTGTCTCATAAGAGAAATTCCACTTCCTCCCCAAGGCAGTAGAAGATCTCAGGGACACAAGAAGCCTGTTAGAAATGTTACTGAGTATATTACCATATTTAGAAGAATAACTATGGGGTTGCAGTCAGGTGGCCTCCAACTCTAGTGTTGATTGGCTTTGTGACCAGCGTTAACTTAACCTCCTTGGGTCTCAGTTTCTTCATCTGTAAAATGAAGGATTAGGGAAGGTGACCTGCAGAGTCTGATTCTGGCTTAAAGAATCTGTGATATTATGTTTAATGGAATCAAGGAACTTGAGTGAGTGAGGCTCATCCCCCTGAATGTGATTAGAAAGGAGAGTGGAGAATGAAATTACCTCTGTTCTTGCCAAACCAAAGTCAGCTCCAAAAAATTCAAATATATGTGTCTATAATTTGTTACTTTTGTTTACTAAAAGGAAATGGAAACTTCCATCAAATGAGACAAAGCTATGAGATTCTGTTTTATGTTTCAGAGCTTGTGGTGGAATGGATGTTTATTGTGGTTCTGCCTCCATGACCTTGTCCCCTGGTGAAGAATATGCATGGTGAGTTTGTAATGGGAAAACAGCAGGGCAGAAAGAGCTAGATGGGCCCAGATATCCCAGTATAGAGTCCCAATGAGAAGGTCAGTGTTCTCTCTCACCCAAGCAATGGGAAATGGGAAGAAAAATTTACTCTTTTAGTAGTGCTACACTGTCTCTAATGAATCTCAAAATGGCTTTAGATATTTTGAAATTCCTCCCTCTTCAAAAGCACAAGGTCATTCCTTCTCCCCAGATGCTACCATGAGTCCTGACATATTAAGAGTTATGGATATTTCCCTCATGATCTCAGGCTATTACTGCCTCCGTTAATCAGTCCGTCCCTCCTCCTTGTTGCCCTTGCTACATGGTGTTGGCAGAGCAGAGTTCCAATATTTCAGCTGCTGCTCTGGCATTTGCTTTGTGGTGGCAGAGGCCATATTTTCCGAACCCAAATCTAGGAAAACATGGTGTGACAAGTATGAGTGTTCTTGTGAGGAGAGTAGGATACACAGTATTAGAAATTAAGGCTTTCCTGGAATACACTTGACATACCAGATCGTTAAGTAGCTTGCAATTCTTTAGTGGAAGAAGAGGACCAATGAATTTCCCAGCTCCAGTTAAATGATATGATTTCTTCACAGTCTTCGGGGTTCTTTAGACTGCCATGCCTTGAGTCTTTTTCTTGCCTTCCACATGTATGCAGAAGTTTAAGTTTTGGGATCGGGTCCGAAGCCAAAATATTCTTGAGGCTTTCAGCTTCCTCAAACACCAAGAAAAAGATCATACTTTTTTTTTTTTAAAAGACTTTATTTATTTATTTGACAGAGGGAAATCACAAGTAGGCAGAGAGAGCGGAGGAAACAGGCTCCCTGCTGAGCAGAGAGCCTGATGCGGGCCTCGATCCCAGGACTCGAGCTGAAGGCAGAGGCTTTTAACCTACTGAGCGACCCAGGTGCCTGAAAAAGATCATACTTTTAAGACATATAGCATCATTTCCTCTCCTACTTTGTAATGCCTGCCACCCACACTTTCCTTGCCAGACTCAATCCTCAAGTGCCTGTCCCATGAGGGCAGGAAGTGTTGCCTATTTTATTTACTGCTGCACATACAACTTGTAGAACTAGACTCAGTCCATAGAAGTTAAAAACATTTGTAGGATGAATGGATGATATGATTTTATCAGAGACTGGACTATACCAATTACTTTTGTAAATTTATGGTAATATTAGAGATAAGGGCATTTTGACAAGAGAAATCTGGTGGGAAGAAAAAAAAGACTCCTATTCTTATTTGGTTTTAGTCTTGGATGGATTCCTCTTTATATATTTAGTAATATTCTGCTGTATTTGTGAATGACAGACTTCTCAGATGCTTCTTGTTTATTTTTTTGACCTAAATTGCAGTATATACAAAGGGCAAGAGCCCTCGAGGTACAATGTCAAATATAGCTGACATTTGAAACCTGTTTCAAACCGATCTTTAGTCATCGTTTCCTTGTTTGGGGTCTTTTATGAGAAATGTCTATACAATTCTATTTTAAAAAATAAAATAAGATTGCCATTTCTCCCTTAAAGTAATTTCTGTCCTATTTTATCTTCCATTAAAAAAAATCTAATTCAGTTTCAAGTGATAATGACAAGTTTCCATTTATTTCAAATCACCAAAATGCCAATGTTATTTCAGTAATATTGGTCTCAGAGAAGCCTTACCACTCCAGAACAACAATTTTATGGTTTTACAAATGAAAAAAATTAAAATGGCAACAAAACTTGCCTATATGGAATTTCTAATACTTTGGACAAGAAACTGGGCTAAGGTTTGTTTTTGCAATACCTTGGAGGAAAAGATTTGTTAAGCTACTTACTAGGGCAAAATTTAAATGGTGTAGAAAAGCAACCAGGAAGAGAAGGGCATTAACATAAATAAATATGCAAATAACCCACTCTTTTCTGTATGATAAAGCAGGTTCCTAAAAAACTCCACTAGGCCACATTATTTATCAAGTTTAAATTATTATAAGAAAGCCTCACATGTGTATACTACTGTTTTGTATAATTTACTGAACAACTGTCTAGAATGCTTTTAATCATCACAGCAACCCTGTGAGCTAGGCATTATTCCCATTTTATAGACAGGAAAACAGTAGCTTGGAGGGGTTAACAGATGAGCTCAAGGACAGATGACTCTAACTGGCAAAGCTGAGACTTAATTAAATATAGGTCTGCAGATGCATGATCCAAACTTCACTTCACTGCAACACAGATGCCTGTAACAGTTTTAATATGTTCTATAATTTAGACTTTTCATTAATCCTGACAGACCAATTAGCCAAAATTAATGTGTTTTCCCCAAGTCAGTGGATAGAGTCAAGAGGAGCTTTGGAAAAAGATAGGAAGGAACAGTTTTCATGATCATTAACCAGTGATGATAATAAATACACTCATACCCAGAGGAGGTTCAGAATGTTCCCATCTATATCTTTATAATTGAACTCTAAGTTTAGAAGAAACCTCACAGATCATCAGTTGCTTCCATCTCAAGGGAGAGAACATCAGTGCCTTGCCTTGTGACCTTGAGTAGGAGAATAGTGAGAATGGATGTGAACATATGTTTGTTTATTTGTTCTTGCCCTTAACAAATAGAGGATTGCAAAGGAGAAGGAATTAGCATAGCTTCATATTTTTCCACAACAACTCTAGAAAACACTAGAGCAATGCTTTCAAAGTCAGAAGGAAAATTATTTTCAACTTAGAATTCTATACTCAGCCAAACTATCAATCAAAGGAAAAGGTGAAATTAAGAGATTTTTAGACATGCAAAAATTTTACTCTCACACTTTTTTAAGAGGCTCCTGGAGGATGTGCTGTCCTCCAGGAAAAGAGAAAGCACATCTAGATGGGAGAATAATGCAATGCAGGAAACAAAGTGTACACACAGAAAGAGAGGCAGATGGATATTGGTCAAGAGGGATCTCAGGCAGAGAAGGGAACTGATCTAGACTGAAGAGTTTCAAACATTTATGGCCAGGGACAGCATAGGGCTCCATATTCGTGACCACCCTTCCCAGGTATACATAATGGAAGTAGGTGGGTTGATGAGTTCTACAATGATTAGACAATAAATTATATTTCTAATATGAAAGTTTACAATGAAGTTTGGTACCTCTCTTGTTTCTCCCGGTTGACTGTGACACAGAAGAAAATACAGATCACCTGAATAACATGCGTGTCTGTGTGTCTGTGTGCACATAGAATATTTCTGGAAGGACTTATAAGGCAGTAACTGATTGTTTTTGGGGAGAGGAAGTGGGCAGCTATGGGGTGGAAAGGAGACTTTTCACTACACATTGTGAGTATTCTTGATCTTTTTTAGTTGCTTGGAATATGCAAAAAATAACATGAAATATCTCCTCCTTCCTCAAAACTCCCTAATTCAACAAACATGCAGATAAGTGCTCAATCTGATTGGTCATGGTTAGTCTGGGGACCACTGAAAGAGATGATTCTCACTTCACTGTGTGTTTTCCTTTCATCTAGTTGGTTCAGAGGCCATCTGGAATGCTAGGCTCAAAGATATGATTTGAATATGTATTTCAGATTATTTCCTGAAGGGTGATTCCAGCTTATACAACCACCAGCAAAGAATTGAGAGAATACATTTCCCTGTACTGCCTAGACTTATCTTTTTTATTTTTTACATTATCATGGTATCTGGAGATAAAATTACCGAGTGCTACTCAGAAATGTGCTGGTTGGGTTTGGAGTCTTGGAATTAATTTTTTCTGGACATAGATTGAGTTTTTTTACAAGCTGGTGGCACATTGGCCTCTCTGTATGAAATCCTGCTCATGGCCAGGCTTCACACACTCTTTCAGTACACCTTTGGATTTTGTTGTTCCAGGACCAGTAGATTGCTAATTGTCCCCACGTAGTATGTGTAATGAAGAGCTGAATTACTCTGCATGGCAGAAAATCAGCTTGGCTGCAAAGGCAGCCTCATAAGCGTGGCATGAATTTGTCATCCGCTGCTGGATTGCTTAAAACATTTAATACTGTGCAAAAATTTCTGCTGTTGCCTTTTGTCACAGCGAAACCCAACAGTGTCTGCACCATGATTCAGTCCTAGCAGCAGTCAAGATGTGATTGTAAAAGCTCTCAGGAAGTCAGTTGTTTGCTGGCCTGTGTTACCAGGCAGCGTAGAACCTACCGCAGTGTGCGGTAATGGAGACAAGGTGGGTTTTAGAATCAGACCCATCTGTTGGGATGCCTGTGCGGCTCAGTCTGTTAAGTGTCTTCCTTTGGCTTGAGTCATGAACCTGAGGTCTTGGGTTCGAGTTCCATACCCGGTCCCTTGCTCAGCAGGGAGCCTGTTTCTTCCTCTGCCCCTCCCCCTGCTTGTGTTTGCTCTCTCTCTCTCAAATAAATAAAGTCTTGAAAAAAAAAAAAGAATCAGACCCATCTGCTTTCTACTTCAGTTCCACCTCTAACTGCCCGTAGGACTGTGGGGACATGTTTTCCCTGAATCTCAGTTTCCTCTTCTCTAAATTGGTCATTGTAATAGATAATGTACAGGGCTACAGGATCGTGGTAGGGATTAAATGAGATATTAGACATACAAAGCACCTAGCATATCCTAAGAACTCAGTTTACATTTAAATAAAATGAGTTAACCATATTAGCAATATTAATGTTTTTAAAGCACTTAGGACAGTGCCTGGATCATTATAAACCTTCAGTGAATGCCCATAATAATTCTTAAATCTCTTATATTGTAGTGGATGGTTTCACTGAATTAAAGATATTCTTTAATGAGTCAGTTAAATTCTTCCACCTGTTCAGACTGGGAGGATACCAAAAACTGCCATTCTTTCCTCAGGTATATGTAATCCAGTGAAGGAGATAAGAATAGACATGAAATTAATTATCTAACTATAAAGAACGTGTTATCTGAAACAGGAAGGGGATAGAACAGATCATAGAAGCTATAGCTATGGAGACTCCAAAGGAGAATAGAAGAGGGGAGAAAGAAAAAGAGAGTGGGGGAGGAACGATTCTGTGGGTTGAATTATGTCATACCCCCTCCCCAACCAAAATTCATTATTTTGAATCCTAATCCCCAAAGTGGCTGACCCTGATCTCATAGGTCTGATGCCCCTATAAGAAGAGAAAGACACACTCTCTCTGCCATGTGAGGACACAGCAAGAAGGCAGTTGTCCACACAACTGGGAAGACAGCCCCCATTAGAAATCAGTGAACTTAGACTTTTAGCTTCCATGAAATTAGTGATCTTGGACTTCTAGCTTCCAGAACTGTGAAAAATCAATCTATGCTGTTTAAGCCACCCGGTCTATGCTATTTTTGTGGTGGCAACCTAAGGAGACTAAGACAGAAGGAGAGAAAGAGAGGGTGAACATATTTTGGTGAGGCCAGAACAAGGAATTTGCACTGTCATTTGAAATGCCCTGAAAGGAAGAGCAGGGGGATGGAGAAGAGGATGGTGCCTCCTGGAAAGACAAGTAAGAAGGCATGTTCTGTAGCCTTGAGTGAGCAGTTCAGGAAGCAAACATGGCTGCATCATCTGGGACCAGCTCAGGAAGGACTTTGAATTCCTTCAATTGCAAGAAGACATCAAGGGTGGCAATATTTCGGTGCAAAATAAAACTCAGCATAAGATATTTTTCCTCAACCAGCTGGCTGTCCTTTAAGAGTTTTGGGAGAAAGTTTGATAAATCATTGCATGTGAATCTTTGCGGGTAATGAGAACTAGGCCAACTGGGAACAAATGAGATAAGGAATTGTAGGCCTGACCCTGACCAGTGAACTCTGAATTACACTGAAATTATGAAGCACATAATCACCATTTGCTCACACAGCGTTCATTCTATACAGACTGTCACAGGAGCAAAAGTTCCCATATTCAACTGTATTTCGAAGACTCCTAGACTGAACTAAGAAAATGTAGACACCATTTAGTCAAATCCCACCCAGTGGAGGGCTTTCCTTTTGGATTTCCAAAGGAAAGAAGTGCCATTAATTCAGGTCCTATCTAGACATTTCTTCTTCAATGCAATTTTTAGAACAGCATTCTCTCTTCTCAGATTTGAGATGTTTTGAATCCTTTGGAGAGCAATAACTATACTGTTATTTACTGAGTGCTCATTACTATATGCCAGTCACTGTACTGTTTTTCTTGCTTTATCTCTTTTTAACCACCCATTCGCACTTAAAAGCACTTTTGTTTTTGTTCCCATTTTACCAGTGTGCCAAGTGAGGCTTAGAGAGGTCATGTGACTTGCCTTAGATCACACAGCTAGGAAGCAGTAGAATCAAAATTTGGACCCGGGTTGTCTATCGTCACAAGTCGAGCTTGAGAACGGATGTTGTATTGACATACAACATTGATCTACATCAGTGCATTGACCTGCATCAGTGGTGCTTAATCATTTCTCCATCCTCCATTTCTCCATCCAGAGAGACTCTCAGTGGGGCAAGAGTAAATGCGGGGTTATAGCCTGAAAGACTATCCTTATTCTCAAGGTGTTATTCTAGGTCCCTTTCTTTTCTGGGACCCCCAAATGATTACCACCAATCCAGACATACTAGGCAACATCTGGGAGGAAAGGTCTAATATTTTAAAATGTTAATCAATATAGTTCAAATATATAATTTTTTCCAATGAAAAATACTCTGTGAAAACAAAACTCTGTATATGACTAACAAAGTAATCTGGCACCTTGATATTTTAGGATGTGAAATCAATAGTAACATTACCTCTTCTTTCATCTTGCCCTTACAAGCAGAAGTCTGCATTTTTGAAAATCACAGAGTTGCATGAGATCCAGTCCTTCATTTTCAAGAAAATAAACTCAAAAATCCAACCATGCCCCCCCAGAAGTTACCATCCTGTCTCTTTTTTTAATTGCAATCATTACTTATGCTGCATCAGAGGTTTCTCCAGCTACAATTTTAAAGACCATCCTCTCTGTGTAATTCATGATCTAATGTAGAATTAAACACAGTTGGACAGCTTTTATTTAGCAGCTGCAGTTACACTGTTAAGATTGTCATCAGTACAGTCCATGGCTTTCTAGTGTCCAAGCTCCATAAACCAATTCCTTCAGAGTTTCCATGAGTCAGATAATTTAGTTCAAGCTCTGGGAAACATGCATGTGTGTGACCCTGGTAGGACCAGTTAGCCTCCATCTGTTCTCCACTGCTGACCTTCAACTTTACCTCATCAGTCAGCTAATAAAAACATGACATAGGTCAAAGAAAGACCCCAAATAGGCCAAGAAGGCACAAAGTTCAAAACCTTCTCATAGAAGGACAATAGAATCATTTCCATTAGATAAAAGGCAATGTGTAGTCATTTTAGTTATTCCTTGGAATTTTGCTCCAGGTACCATGTATATCTTAATTTATAGAGTTACAGATTAAAACACTATTTGAGATTAGTTATGCACTTTAGTTTTTATTAAATATGACACACAGTAGAGTATTACATTTATAGCATTGCTTTGCAAAGAATAATTATAAGGGTTTGACTAAGACATAAATATAATTTAAGGCTGTGTCACATAGTTTACCTTCTCAATTTTGCATCTTTTCACCATTGTCTTCTTAAAAACAATGAATCATGGTAACCTTAGGTCAACTATTAATCTTATATTTTTTCCTTGATAAGTCTCATGTGCATTATACCTGATATTTCTGTGCCTAATTATTTTTCCCAAAAAGACTTGCATTATCCTTATTGACAATCTGTGCATTGGTTTCTAATTCTTCCATATTGTGGAATTTTATCTTATGCTTTGAATAATAAGTCACCTATTTTGTAAGCTTAATGAGTATAATTTAGATTACATAGAAGCCACTTAGGAATATGTTAAACATCTGTGGGCATTGGCATAAATTCAGCACAATTTCACTCGTTACTAAAACATGGAGATAACCCACAATCCTATCGGATTAATGTATGGCTTTCTTACCTTTCTATTCTCCAAAGTCCAGGAATCAAGAGCATATGCTCTTGCTTCTAGAAGTTATTTTGATATCTTCTAGGTTATTTAATAATTTCTGGCACTACCTGCTTATTCCATCATATCTCAGTTACATGCGTTAAATTGCTTCTTAATAGGAAGACATTAATCAGGCTTGGTTTTTATCATTGGAATTTATCCTTTTCACAGTTGTTCAGCATCAGGAGGGGTTTGTTTGTCCTGCATTAATGAACTCTGGCTTTTGTGGTACATAGCCATGAAACCCAAACCTCACTTTTCTTCCTCCAACCCAACACAGACAAATATCTTTTTTGTGGAAGTGGGAAGACTTTCCATTACGTTATTTCTGTGAAGATATTGGAAAAAGAATCTCTTTCTCACTGAATTACTTCCCAAGATGAAATTCAAAGCTTCTCCTGTGGAATACAATGACACTGTCTGCCAGTTCATACGCTGGTATGAAGGAATCAAAGACTTTGAGACCCGAAGGCTTTCTTTGATGATCCCAGAACACTCCTCTGGTGTTTCAACTCCAGGTTGAGGCTTGGATGAAAGAAAACAATCTAAACTTGACCAATGGTCACAGAAAGCATTGAAAGGCATTCTTAAATTGTAGCTAGGACATGTCACATTGCATCGTTTGTTCAAAAATAATTAAATGAAAATTGGTACATATTTTAGACAATGATAGTTTGTCTCCTAAAAAAGGAAGGGCATTATCCTAATGATCAGCAAAGGTGTGGTACTAGTCACATGAGAAATGTTTTCATAAATGAAGGGTCCTCTTTTCTCAGTCTTTGGACTCTATTCATCTTTCTTTACTTTTTCCTTCTCTTCAATATAAATACTAAAAACAAAATTACAAATAAAACGAATTTCAAACAATGAAACATTTTATAGACAACACTTTTTGGAATGTATATTAATTTAAAAGTCATTTTAAATTGCTAATGTTGAAACAACTTACAAATACTCCCAATCCTTTTCACTTTAACATTGTTTATATCATGGATATAGTCTAGTCCATATCATATAGGTGTAGAGATTTTAGAAATAGAAGTCTTTTTGCATTTGTAGATTGTGTTTCTGAAAAATCTTCTAGTTGGCAGAACTTCTGCTGGCAAAATTGTCATCTCATAGGAGACCATTAGGAACTGGGAGAGTCAATAAAATTCTACTAAACACAAATTCTTAAGAGTCATGTTTAATAAAATTTCTAGGTTTCTAGACATTTTTGTATTACCTATTGAAGAGTAACAAATTACTCCAAAACTTACTGGTAAAAGCAACAAACATTTATTATTGCACAATTTCTGTAGATCACAAACTCAGGAGCATCTTAGCTGGGTGATTCCAGCTCCAAGTTTCTTGTGGGGTTGTGATCAAGATGTCATCTGGGACTGCAGTGCTCTGAAGGCTCTACTGAGCCTGGAGATTTGCTTTCAAGCTTACTGGTTGTGAGTGGGAGCTCTCAACTTCTCCTCAGTGAGCCTCTTTTTTTTTTTTTTTTTAAGATTTTATTTATTTATTTGACAGAGAGAAACAGCTAGAGAGGGAACACAAGCAGGGGGAGTGAAATAGGGAGAAGCAGGCTTCTCGCCGAGCAGGGAGCCCGATGTGGGGCTCGATCCCGGGTCTCCGGGATCATGACCTGAGCCGAAGGCAGTCGTTTAACCAACTGAGCCACCCAGGAGCCCATCAGTGAGCCTCTTCTCAAGAGTGCTTGAGTATCCTCCCAAAAATGGTAGTTGTGTTCCCTAGAGCAGAACATTTAAAGAGGAGCAAGGAGGAAGTCACTTGCCTTTTATGTCCTAACTTTGAAAGTAACTCACCTTAACTTCCACCTCTTTCTATGCATCAGAAGGGAGTTACTAAAAAAAAAAAAAAAAAAAAAAAAGTGAGTTACTAAGTACAGCCCACTCTTAAAGGGAGGGGAATTAGACTACACCTTTTGAAAGGAGGAATATCAAAGAATTTGTGGATGTCTTTAAACCACCACATTTTCAAAACAAACTAGAGTTGTTGCTTTTAAGACCACAATCTGACTGGCGGTTACCTGGGTGGCTCAGTTGGTTAAGCGGCTGACTTTTGATTTCAGCTCCGGTCAGGATTATAAGGGTGGTGAGATGGAGTCTCACACAATTCAGTGTTGGGCATGGAGTCCGCCGAAGATTTTCTCTCTCCCTCTCCCTTTGTTCCTTCCTCCCTCACTCTCTCTCTCTCTCTCTCTGTCTCTCAAGAAAACATGATCTTGTGGTTAACCCTTTTTCTGATTCACCACATTTAATCAGGAAATATTTGTGACCATTCTAATACTCTAAAGTAGATTTTCCCTCAACTTAGAAGTCAAGTAAACTCTATCTTTTCAGCAATTGTTTTAAAAATTAGCCCTTTACCGGGAATGCAAATTTAAACCACAATGAGATTTTACCTTACATCTGTTAGAATGGTTAGAAATAAAAAGTACAAGAAATAATGAACTTTGGTGAGAATGTGGAGAAAAAGGAACACTTGGGCACTCTCAGTAAAGTGCAAACTGGTGCAGCCATTGTAGAAAACAGTATGGAGGTTCCACAAAAATTTACCAACAGAAATACCATATGATCCAGCAATTGCACTACTGGGTATTTACCCAAACAAAACAAAAGCGCTAATTCAAAAAGATATATGCACCCCTATTTATTGCAGTATGATTTACCACAACCAAGACATAGAAGCAGGCCAAGTGTCTGTCGATAGGTGAATGAATAAAGAAGATGTGGTAAATATATACTATGAAATATTACTCAGCCCTAAAAAAGAATGAAATTTGCCCTCTGTAATAACAGAGATGGACATGGATTGTGCTAAGTGAAGTAAGTCAGGCAGAGAAACAGATACTGTATGATTTCATTCATATGTGGAATTAAGAAACAAAACAAATGTAAAACAAAGAAAAAAGAGACAAACAAACAAACAAGCAAAAAAAGCCAGACTCTTAAATATGGAGAACAAACTGGTGGTTGCCAAAGGAGAGGCTGGTGGGGGATGGATGAAATAGATAAAGGGGATGAAGAGTGTACTTATCTTCATGTGCACTGAGAAATGGGTAGAATTGCTGAAGCATTATACTGTACACCAGAAACTAATAAAAACTGTATGTTAATTATACTTACATATGAAAAAAAAAGTTCTTTACTGATTTAAAATTTAGTATCCTATGCACTTGCATTTTCCTTTTCTTAGTTGTTATACACTTTAGAACAATGCTTGTGGAACTACCAGGAGTTTTAGCACATTAGCAGGATGTTTAAGGGTGTGTCTATTTGAGGGGTGTGGGCGCTGCCACCATGTACCTCACACCAAGGGGTGGGGTAGAGGAGACCCCTCTGCCTACCTTACTACCTCCATCTGCCAGTGAGGTCTACAAGAAGCTGAATCATGTTGCCATTATTCTTTTATTTATGGCAACTGACATTATCATTAGATTGTTTAATGGTAAGGAACTAAAATTTTGCTACAGAAATATAAAATCACAGTATTCCAAGATTATGGCTGGCTAAATCACAGTTGAAGGATTGTTTTGTTTTTTTTTCTGTCCAACATCATTTTGTAAAAAACTTTTTGTATATCTTCAGCCTCACGTTTATCACTTTAATGTCTCCGTAATGGTCCCCTGAGATGATATACCATAGATTATATAACTGTTCCTTAATCGCTAGCTATTTGTATTCCTTGATTTTTCCTTCCACTTTCACAAATAATGTTGCTATAAACATCTCTGTACCAATAGCTTTCTTTCCATCACTTCAAGCTCTTCCTTAGGGCAAAGTTCCCCAAACTGGATTATTTAGTCAAAAGGTATGCACTGTTTTTTTAAAAAAAAAATTTTTTTTTGAATTTTTTAAAAAATTTCAAATATACGCAAGAGTCAGAAAAGTAATATAATAATCTTATGTACCTAATCTCCTTGCTTTAATAGTTATCAGCTCATGGCCATTCTTGTTTTTGTATACCCTCACCCCCTTTTTTCCTACATTATCCTCCAAACTGGATTATTATGAAGCAATTCCCAGACATCTAATCATTTCACGTATGACCACTTTTTGTTATTGTTTTCAATACTGATTGTCTTATTGCCCTCTAGAAATTCAAATGAAGCTTAACCCTAAAATCCAAATATGACATGACAGCAAAAGAATGACATAAAAGAAAAAAAAAGGACTTCATCAAAATTAAAACTCTTGCTCCATGAAAGGTCCTGTTGAGAGGATGAAAAGACAAAAATACTTACTAGGAGAAAATATTTGCATGCTACATGTGTGACAGAAGACAAATATAAATGTCTTATTTTGTACACTCATATTATATATGGTAAATATATATAATGGTATAATATATAATAAATATATAATAAAGAACTCTCAAAACTCAACAGTTAAAAAAAACAATTAATTCAATTAAAAAATGAGCAAAAGACATAAAGTGACATTTCACTGAAGAGAACATACAGATGACAAATAAGCACATGAAAAGATGTCCACCATCATTGGCCATCAGGGCAATGCAAATTAAAATCACAACGATCTATCACTACACATCTACTAGGACAACTGACATAAAAGAATAGTGACAATAATAAATGCCTTTGAGGATATGGAGAAACTGGTTCTTTCATACCCTACTGTTGGCAATGTAAAATGGTATACAGCCATTCTGACAAATAGTTTCCAGTTTCTTAAGAAAATTAAATACATGCTTACCACACAACTCACCAATCACACTCCTGGGCATTTATCTTTTTTTTTTTTTTTAAAGATTTTTTATTTATTTGACAGAGAGAAACATAGCGAGAGAGGGAACAAAAGCAGGGGGAGTGAGAGAGGGAGAAGCAGGCCTCCCGCCAAGCAGGGAGCCCGATGTGGGACTCGATCCCAGGTCTCCGGGATCATGACCTGAGCCGAAGGCAGTTGCTTAACCAACTGAGCCACCCAGGCGCCCCTCCTGGGCATTTATCTTAGAGAACTAAAAAATTCCACACAAAAATTGGTGCATCAATGTTCACAGCAGCTTTATTCATAAAAGCTAACAGAATGGAAACACCCCAGATGTCCTTCACTGGTTGGAGAGTTAAACATACTATGGTAGACCCACTCTGGGAAATGCTATGCAGCAATAAGAAAAAATAAACTATGGATATCTGCAACAACTTGGATTAATCTCAAGGCCATTATGCTGGTGAAAAAAGCCAGTCTCAAAAGATCATAAGTGTCCATTGGATGATGATAAAGAAGATATGGTATACACACAACAGAATATCATTCAGTCATAAAAAAGAATGAATTCTTGCCATTTGCAACAACATGGGTGGAGCTAGAGAGTATTATGTGAAGTCAAAAAAAAAAAAAGGCAGTCAGAGAAAGACAAATGCCATATGCTTTCACTCATATGTGGAATTTAAGAAACAAAACAGATGAGCAAAGGGGGAAAAAGAGAGAGAGGGGAAAACCAAGAAATAGACTCTTAACTAGGGGGCACAAAGGGATGGTTACCAGAGAGGAGGTGAGTGGGGGGATGGGTGAAATAGGTGACGGGTTAAGGAGGGCACCTGAGATGAGCACCAGGTGTTGTAGGGAAGTGTTGAATCACTACATCATACACCTGAAGCCATTATTACATTGTGCATTAACTAACTGGAATTGTTAAATAATAACTTAAGAAAAGATTATATACCGCATGAATCGATTTATATACCATTTTTGAGATAACAAAAAGGGTAGTATAAGGGGTGTTTTTGTGGTAATGGAATAGTTCTGTATCTTGATTGCCATGGTGGCTGCAGCATCATGACGTGTCTACCTGTGGCAAAACCCACAGAGATCTCTACATACAATTTTACAAATGTCAACTCCACAGCTTTGATATTGTACTGTGGTTATGGAGGATGTAACCATCGTGAAAAACCAAGGACAAGGCTAGACCTCTCTGTACTATTTTTGCTATTTTCAGAGCTTCTGTAATTATTTAAAAATTTAGACATTCAAATATGGATTTTCTGTTCACATTTTTGTATTTGTAGGAGTAAAATTGAAACATAGAGGCCTGCAGAGCTGAGTTTCTGCTTTTATCATGCAGAAATCTATACAACAATCAATCTTCTAGAATTTCTTAAAACTTTTTAAAACAAATCCTGTGGTAGAAGTTGGAAGACATCACTTCATATTGAATAGACTCAAGGAACATTTGGCAGGTCGGCCAGAACTTCCTACCAAGATGGTGTCCTACCAGGGCATTTTCTGAGCAGATACAACTGAGATGAAGAAAGTGGATCTTGCCACTTTGCCAAAAGTCATTTTCTTAAGAAGAACCCTGAGACAAGTACTTTTACTTGTCCATATTTATTACAACTGAAACCTTGAAGGACACTGCCAATCTCGATATTGAGTCTCCTAAAATTTATAACTCAACACATGGATACTTAGACTACCAAATCAGGAGTAAGTAAATGAGAAACCTATAGAAACATGAGTAGAAGAGACACACAAAAGAAGAAATATTTCGGCAACTTTATGAAGACAGCAACTTAGTGAAGAGGAAATATATATATACAGGCACACACACATGGCTACATACTCTGGAAAACCAAATACAGTTTGGATCCCACTCAAATTGCCCTGATAGAGATTAAAATAACAACAAATCCCTAAGCTCCAAATGCAATAGGCCTCTCTAGGGTTTCACACACTTTTTATAGTATTTGATAGTGATAACCTTCTTGAGATTTCACAGTCCCTTTGACTTTTGGTGATGCCATTCTTTCCTGCTTCAGTCTCTAGCTCCTTGATTAGTAACAGTTCTTGGCCTTGTTTTCAGACTTCCCTTTCTCCACCATCACTTATGTGTTGGCATCTCCAATGTTTGGTCCCCTTCTCTTCTTTGCTAATGTGGTCTTTCTCCAGAATCTTATTGGTGGCCTCCATGTCCATTGATACACTGATAACTCAAAATCTTCCAGCCTCACCTCTTCTTTATATTCAAAAGGCATACATGAAATGACTTACTGCATATTTTCTCCGGAATGTTCTACCAGCACCTTAAACTTCCTATGTTCAACCCGAAACTCACTATTTATCTTCCCACATCTGCTTCCACTCCAACCTCTATATTTCTGGATATACTCTGAGGCACCTGGGTCAATAACATTGGTATCCAACTTTTACTTTCAGTGATGCACCACCCAATTGATCCCAACTTCTCATCTCCTCTAATGTCTCTTGACTCTGTCTTCCCCTCATGCCCATTGTCACTGCTCATGGTTGAAGATATTTTCATTCCTTGCCGGGTCTGTTTCAATAATCTCCTTACTATTCTTCCCACCTTCAGTCTCTTTCATACCCTCAATTTATCTTCCATAATTTCCTTCATGAGTTTTCTAGAGCACACATCTGTTTATAATACCTTCCTGTTGAAAGCACTTCAGTGGTTTCTCATTGCTGATAGGACTAAGTCTCTCATAAATTAGTCAGTCTCTGGCCTTATTTCCTTCTTCTCACCAAAAAACACCTATCTTCAGCCTCCCTCATAAATAAGCAGTTCCTTCAGATCAGGCTTTCCATGACTCTGAGCCTGTTCTACTGCAAATCCCTCTGCCTGGGAACCCTCCACCCTACCTTCTTCCCCCACCACACACCTGCAGACTATTTACTTATCCTTCAAGACTCAGACTGAAGCATTTGAGTGGCATTTTTTGACTCCTTAATATGCTAGGTTAGTCCCTTCTTTGTCCTTCCTGTGCATCTCATGGAACCTTCTATAGTCTTGTCTCCATGACTTTAGTTTACACATGTGTCTCCCTCTAAAACTGTGAGTTTCCTGAGACGAAGAAGAATTTAAACTCGTCTTTGAATCTCAGCACCTGGCACAGTGTCAAGGGCATTGTAAGAACCTAATAGTCACAAGTAACAGTTTTTTAGGAATCACTATATGCCAGGTATTATTCTAAGCCCTCCACACATGCTCTTACTTCATTCTCTCTGCTCTGTGAAATAGGTTCTATTTCCCCCCACTTTACAGATGAGGACATGTTGCTTACATTATAATTAAATGCACCGAAAATGCACTTGACGAATATTTATTGAATGAAAGATAAGAAATGGATGAATGCCCAACTACTCAGTCTTCTCCCTGGGAATAAGACCCTGAAATATCCCTCTGAATTTAGTTCCCTGCAGGAAAGCTGCCAGCCCCATATGTTATCCTGGCATAAACTGTTGCGTTTTATGATCTGGAGAAGGTTTGCCACCCATTTCCATTACCACAGTCCATCGTCTGATTCCAAAGTACACGCCAAGACATATGCCCGTAATATGCCACTAAACATTTTTAACATAAAGGACCCCGATCGTGTAGCCTGCTTGGCCAGTTATTTATTGATTTTCTGGGGTAGAGAGTCGTGATTGCTGAATTCTAAAGCCAAAGCCAGAGCTAAATTCATAGGTCCTATATAAAAATCAGCTTGCTTCTTCTCTATATAGTCCCCTCATAAATAATTCTTCAGGAGAGCCCATCACTTGTAAATGCACTCTTTTAGTTCGATACTTGGCACATGTTTTGGTTTTGAAAGAAGAAGCTCTAAGGAGTGCAAAGCCAGGAACTTGGAATCAGAGACCTGAGTTTTGAGTTGCAGATAACTTTGGATGAAGTATAGAACCCTCCAGCCTCAGTTTCTTCAGCAGATGAGCAAGTATTTGTCAAGCACCATCATGAGCTAGCACGGTGCCAGCCCTGAGTAGACAGGGACATTACATAGGCAGCAGAGGGTTGGTGTCGGGGCTGGTATAGACCAGACCCTCTGAGACACAGATAGCACTCAATACACCCAAGATTTTGGTGTGTTTCTTTCCCAAGTGGCAATGACTAAAAATGACTATTTCATAATAAAGAACTCAAATTTTCCACCCAAATCAATTCTTAGTTTGCAAATTTAAGGGATTATAAGATAATGAGAACAGTACTCAAAACCAGTACCTGCCATGGTGGAAAATTCATGCAGTTTGAACTCTCGTACTATTTACACTTTGGATTCCATTTGGCTGGGAGCTGTGAAAGTACAATATTACAAGCTGGTCTCAGGACAAATAAATAAGAAGCCAACTATGATATTGCTTTTGTATATATTTGCATAGTGTTTTCTAAGTGAGAAGCACGGAACTGTAAAAAAAGAAGGAGGGGGGAAGAAACTGCACAATAATCTAAGGACGCTGCTGAGAATTTACGGCACGTTTTAAGCATTGGTATGCTTCACAATGCCAGCCCCATTGCCGAGTGCGCCCGTAAGCCCCTCTGCCTAGAATTTCTAGCTGCTTGTTGTTTTGTTAGCTTGTTTCATGGTCATTGTTTTATGTTGCTTTGTCTTCCTTCACTTGGAGAAGACAGCGTGCTCCTCTCCAACACGTGTCTTCACTGCATGTTTCTACAAGAAAATATTTTTTAAAGCCTGGGGAATTTTCCAATATTAATAACTGTTAATTAGTTTTAAATGTCTCATGCCTCCAAGGAGGCTCTGAAATTTACCTACATAAACAGTCACTGCATAACTTGATTACTTACTGCTTTCAACCAGAGCAAGAAAATTAGGCATTTATGATTTCCTTTACTTCAGTGCTGGTCTTTCTGCCTCCTTTCCTCAGCACACACATACATACCCATTTTCCAAACCCAAGAAAATGGAATTAATTTTATTATCCTCTGCTGCTACACATAAAACTCATTTATCCTTTATTTATCTTAATGAATTAGACAAAAATGCCTTCACATAATTCCTATGCTTCTATTTCACTTATAGAAGAAGGTGTTAATTGTACAGTTAAAAAAGAAGATGCTATTACTGTTATTATCTTCATTGTCTGCGTAATATTATGGAGTATAAATTTAAAACCACCACACTTCGACTTCCTTAAGCTGCCTGTTAAAGCGTTATATTAATTCTTATCACAACAATACCCCTGTATCACGTAAAAAAACATATTTTCTAAAATGCTCTGATAATGAAGGCATGATACAGAAATATAATACCCTTAACCTGGCAATTCATCACCCAAAAAACAATTTTCTCAGACGATCTATTGCCAAGATTCATGCTGCTGGGTGTGCATAAAGAAGAGACCATTATTGTTCTGCAGCCACAATCTAGTGTTATTTAACAATAAAAAGACAGATGTACAAACAGCCTTTGGATTGAGTATAATTATTTAAATTATTTGAAATATCCTTAAATAGCTTCTCTCAAAACTTATTTCCATTTAAGAACTTACAATATTTCTGTCCTTTCTCAAATTCTTTACGTATCATTTCTTGTCAGAGATTAATTTGAATTAATTCCAGTTTTCAGCTTTACATTAAATGCATTCCAATTAGCCCACAGAAAGCCCCCTCGGTACTACTTCAAGTTGTAAACCAGTACTCTTCCAGACCCCTGAATTCCATCCTTCACTTTAAAATGCTATAGAAATGCAGAATTTCAGAACCATCTCTGTCAAATTGAAGATGATGGTGTTTAGCAACCTCTCACAACCCGGGCTGTGTGTAGGCAGAATGCTAGTACAGCTCCCTGAATAATGGCTGGGTTTTCATATGTAGGATTAGATAATGTTCTTCAAGGAAATAAATTTATGTTTGATATTTTTTTCATCCCCCCAAACATAAAAGCTGTAAACAGCCACAACCCTTTGAAAATGGAATGGCCTTCTGTGACCCTCAGGCTGAGACTTAAGAGTTTTCTGCCGCTGACTCATTCCCATTCCCATGGAAACAGCCACCAAGAATGATTCTGCTGTCATTATTTTCTAGCACTTATCCTGGTCCCAATGATCTGGTGCTGTGTCCATGGAAGTCAGAAAGGAAATGAGCATCAGTCTTATGGAATGAACTCAAATAACTGTTAACTGATAGGTTGAAACCAGATACTTCCCAAGAAATCACTCTTTTAAAATAACGTGCCTGAAGGTTTTTCTAATGATAGAAGACATTTATTGCATACAAACTCTGGAAGGATGCACAGGAAACGACAAGTAGTTATTACCTGTGGAGGACTGGGAACTGGACAGATGGGAAAGTAGAATGGAAACTTCCTAGTTTTTTTGGTAGCTTTTTCATTACAGAAATTTTTAAATCTAGGAAAAGCAGAGAGAATAGTCTAGTGAATCCCCATATAATCATTACCCAACTTTAACATTTAACAACTCAGGGCCAATCTTGATTTATCTATACATCCAACCCCCACTGGATTGTTTTTAAGTAAATTCCAGACATCATCTGATTTTATCCACAAATATTTAGTATTTATCTTTAAAGTCCAAGACCATATTTAAAAATATAAACAATACTCTTATTGCATATTAACATTTTCACAATAATTTCAAATACAATAAAATTATTTCAAAACATCCTCATTTTTCATAAAAAAATTTTTATAGTTGATTTATGTCATGATGCAGGCAAATTCTTGGATGACTTTTGATTACTAAATCTCATATGTCTCTTTTAATGTATAAGTTCCCCTCCCTTTCTCTTTCAATTTCTCTCTTGAAACATATTTTTTAAGAGATTAGTTGAGTTTCCTAAATTTCAGATTTTGCTGATGGCTTCTGTGGTGTCGTTTCACATGTTCCACTGTCCCCAGTGTATCTACAAATTGGAAGTTCTGTCTTGAGTAGAGGCAAGAAATTCTGACATTTCTGACAAGAAAATGTCCTACATCGTGCTCAAGTCTTCCATCAGGAGATGGAAAATTTCTCGTTGTCTTTTTTTCACGAGGTTAACAGAGGTTCCTGAACATCCTCTAAACCATGATTTCACTGGAACTAAGAGAATGAATCACCGATTTAAAAAATCAATGAAACAGAAATTTTAAAAACTTGGGAAAAAATTCAGTAAGACCCCACTATAATATCAGAGGTGGGCTCTAAGAAAATCAAATAGGCACAATGGCCTGAAGAAATCTGTGCAACCGGCCCATGAGGTATCCTGGAAGAGCAACCAGGTTGTCCAAATCCCTTCTGGTCCCAGATGCGGTTTGGCGCCACCTGCTTGTGCATGCTTACCCTGATGTAAACACTGATGAGAATGATTCTGAGTCCTACTGCTCCTGGGGACTCCCCCAGAATCTGCTAATGAGCTGGTGCTCGTTTTTCAGTCCAGTCCGGAGAAATCAGGATATGAAACTACTAGGGACAATAGGATGCACAATTCAAGCTTTCCATTTCTTAAGAAGGGGTTGTTTGCTCTTTCCTTTGTAGGTTCTCCCTCCCTTCGATTTTCGTATTACTCCCCAACTCCCAGCATGTAAAAATTTTAGCAAAATGGGGACTTGGCTGAGTGCAGTTAATTGCTAATGGCATTGTAGTCAAATTCATACTGCTGCACAAAGAATTTTACTGTATACACATAAAGTGTGAAGAAAATAAAAATCCCTCATCAACTTGTCACTCATAGATAACACTGCCATCATTTTTGAAGTATCTTCTTCCAAATATGCCTCCGATATTCTCACATGTACATCCACACAGGTAAAACCAGACCGGCTCGCTTTCAGATTTTGTTTTGAAAAATGACATAGGTTGTGGCAGACAAGCAACGGAGTAGTTAGTTCTTGTTTTATAGGGCAGGATTGGTGCTACTCACCTTTCACCTTTGCCTGCCTGACTGAGTCAAGGAGACAGAACACTAACCAAAGTTGAACCAACAAGATCCTCTCATAGGAACTGAATGGAGGCATTCAGAGATGCAAGATGGTCAAAGAGGACACATCTGATGGTTGTGCTCTTGCAAGAAGATTTGGGAGCCCCAGTTGCTGAAGACCTCAAAGGCATTCTTTGCTTCATTCCTGAATCTTTCTATTCAGCTTTTATTTTGGTTCTTTCAGATAGCCCAGTTTCCTTCCAAGATGGTGGTTATTAATAGAGACAGATTCTGCTACTTGACTTTAAAATATTTAAACTGATACATCAATATATTACCACATGTTTCTCAAAAATGTAAATTTTAATGGATATATGTTAGATGTCCCATGTATAATCCTTCCATTATGACCAGTCATGATTGCTAACAATTTTCAATTATAAAAACAATGTTGTAATACACATAAACAATGTGTAAACTGCTTCTACATTTTAAGTTATTTCCTTAAAAGTTGTTCAAGCTTTTATGATATATAGTATAAAAATTCATTTTAAGACAAGTGATATCAAATTACCAAACCACTATAATTTTGTAATGTAATGTTAGTTTTGCCATATTTTCATCACAAGTGATTATTATAATTTATGAAAGTCTGTCAATTCAATATGGTAAAAGTTATGTCAAGGCTATTTTAATTAAGAACTTTCATTGTTAGGGATGCTGAATATTTCAGATATTTGTATATTTACTCTGCCAATTTATATTCTTTGCCCATTTCTTATAGTATTACTCATCTTTTTTTGGTTGGATAATACTCTCTCCTGTAATAATTTTGCAAACAATTCTTTCTTGTTTGTTTCTCTCCCTTATATTTGTTTTTGCTTTCTAAATGTATGGATACTTTTAATTTTTAGGTATTTATGTTTTCAATATTTTCTTTCATATAGTTCTACTTAGTTTAGAAAATTTCTATACTTCAATTTATATAAATATTCTTATACTACTTTTCTTTTTAAATAGTCTTGGAGGTTTTTGGATTTCATGGTGTGGAAAGATCGTTTTTTTTCCTTAAATGAGGAACTACATATTTCAACAATATTTATTAAATAAATAATCTATCATTTCCTAATGGTTTTGAAGCAAGAAATTAATTACATTCTAAATTTTATAAATATTCTATATGTTCTATATGAATATTCTCTATGAACATTCTATTTGAATGTTCTAATGCTCTATAAAAGTTAAAAACTTGTATCCACTTCCATGCTAGTTCCACTATAAGTTTTTTTATTCTATAATGTATTTTAAATTTCAATGAGAAATCCCATTCCTCATTTTTATTTTTCAAAAGTATTTAGGTATTCTCATTAGTTAATTTTTATTTTAGATAACTCTAGAAACACATTTGCTCTTGTCAATACCTTTAATGAGAGATTTTGTTTAGAAAGGAATATTATTAAAGATTTCAAGTACATGATATATCCTTATGTTAGTTCAAATTTTCTGTCATGTCTTATGTAAAACTGTTTGTAGTTTTTTAAAAATACATAGATCTAGTACATTACTTGATAAGTTTATTCTTAGACATCCTATATACTGGACTCCACTGGTAAATCATAAAGGCACTGTTTTCACTCTGTTTATGAAAACTAACTCGGTTACCTCTCATTGATCTTACAGAAAGACAATCCTATCACCTATATATAATAGAGTTTTTAATCTCCTCTCTTCCAGTACTTATGTCTTTTATTTTCTTTTGGCCTTGTTTCATTGTTCTTTGATGATAGAGGAGACGGTGGTCATTCTTGTCTTGGCTTTTATATTATGGTATTTTATGGCATTCTCTCCAGATTGAGATTTTATTATGAATAAAGTATAACAGTTATCAAATACCTCTCATAGTGATTGACATAATACAGTTCTCCTTTATTCAATTGGTGAGATAAATTTATTAATTCAGTTCCCAAAGCTGAAACATTTTACTTTCTTTTTCTAAATCCTGCCAGGCCAAAAGTGTATTATTCTCATTAAAGGAAAGGATCTTATTTTCTACAACTTTATTAAAGAATTTTAACTTTCTTACAATAAGTAAGATTGGTTTATCATTTTGTGCTACCATTGTCAAGTTTTCATGTCAATCTTACCTTCCATTGGGATCTTGCCTGGACTTGTGGGACAACTCACAAATCATTTTAGAAAGATTTCCATTTATTTAGTAATCAGGATTCTAATCCTGAAACATATTATCTCTCCATGTATGGAAGTCTTGATGTTGGATCACTTTATAAGAGGAAGTGTCCTTTGACTTGAGAGATAAAGAATGCATAAGAGTGAACTAGATGAAAGCTTTGGGTAGTGGAGGACATTCCGTGAAGAAGTTTTAAAGAGAGAAATTACATTGTCAGATTTGCCTATTGAATCGATCTTCCTGGTGACAGATACAAATAACTCCTCCAGATTTTTTTAAAGCTATTTATTTATTTATTTATTTATTTATTTATTTATTTATTTCAGAGAGACAGAGAGAGAGAGCACAAAAGAGAGAGCAAGAGAGAGAGCACCAGCAGAGGAGCTGAGGGAGGAGCAGGCTCCCCACTGAGTAGGGAGCCTGATGTGGGGCTCTGTCCCAGGGTCCTGGGATCATGACCTGAGCCGAAGGCAGGTATTTAACTGACTGAGCCACCTGGGTGCCTCACCTCCTCCAGATTTTAAAAGAAGAGTATGAAAGGGAAAAGAAAATGAAAGTGGAATAGAAGAGCAAGGAGTATGGAAAGATAGGATAGATTTTTATCAAATTTAAATGGTAATAGACTAGAAACAATAGAAACAGAAGGAAAGAGATGTTATTAGTACAATAGGAGGAAAGATATTTCATAATGTAAGGTTTCTGAGAAGATGGGAAGAGATGACAAGTAAGGACAGACAGAGGATTGACCTTTGATACCAAAAAGGGTGAGACCTCTGGCATTTTTTGGGGACAGCAGAGGGTGGGTTCAGATGCGAGTAGGTGTGTAGGATGAAGGGCAGGAAGTTAAGAGTACTCCCATCTGATGGGGTGGGGGCAGTTATCTGCTAAGACATATGAGAGGTAAGTGGGGGGAGGGCCATGATGGGAGGAGAAGTGGAGCAAAGAACTGTCGTTGTATTCCTCAGGAGTGTGGAGGACTCAGATGAGAATGAAAATTATGACTTTAGTGTGGTTTTAATAAATGGATATTTTCCCATTATATGTTCTGACTGGGGCATGTGCAAGTATGGGTTAGGCAATAATATTAACATCTATATTTATTACCTGTTCTAACTTGCTCAGCTGTCTTACTGATTCCAAGAGATTTTATTTTATATTTTTCAAGTTTTTATTCAAACTACAGTTAGTTAACATATAGTGTAACATGAGTTTCAAAAGTAGAACTCAGTGATTCATTGCCTACATACAACACCGAGTGCTCATCTCTATAAATGTCCTCCTTAATCCCCATCATCCATTTAACCCATCACCCTTCCCACCTCCCCTCTGGTAACCCTCAGTGTGTCCTCCATATTTCAGAGTTGATTTCATGTTTTGCCTCTACCACCCCAACTCATGTTGTTCTGTTTCGTCTCTTAAATTCCACATACGTGTGAAATCACATGGTATTTGTCTTCCTCTGATGGAGTAAATTTGCTTAGTCTAATACACTCTCGCTCCATCCATGTCACTGCAAATGACAAGATTTCATTCCTTTTTCTGGCTGAGCGATATTCCGCTGTATATGCATAGCAAGAGATTTTATTTTAAACATAATTTTCTTTCATTTTGACCTATAATCATGCCATCAATAGGCAATAATAATTTCATCTCCTATATTTCCAGTGATCTTTAAATGCTATACTTTCTCCATTTTGATTTATTGGCATGAACTCAACATATAGTTTTGCACAATAACATTTACAGCAGGCATTTTTGCTTTGCTCCTGATTTTAATGGAGATGCCTCTAATATCTAATCCTGAAATGTGATTCGGTAACTAAATAATGTTCATAAAGTCTTGAACTTCTAGTTTTCTAATCTTCAAAAAAAAAAAAAAGAAGAAGAATGGGTTGTATCAAAAGCTCTTTCAGTATGTATTTATTATCTATCCCATAATACTTTTTCTTCCTGAATCTGTTTAATCTGTGAATTCTGGGCCTAAATCTCTCTTGGTTGATTTTTAACATAGCCTTGAATTTGGTTTACTAGCAATTCAATTCAGGTTTTTCAGTAAATCAAAAAGAAAATGGCTTTTCTTTTTGTTTGCCTATCAGAGCTATGTTGGCTTTTTAAAATAAATTGTGCAGCTACCTATATCTTTCTCTTCTTTGGAGCAATTTATGTGGCATTAGCAATTCCTTGAACATTGGAAAAAACTCCATCGGTTTCAGAGCTAGTACTTCTTTTGTACCTTTTCCATGTTGTCTGTGGTTGTGTGTCTATTTGATTTTGAGTCTTTCTGAATCAATTTTAGTAACTTAGTTTTTTAAGACAAGTTTATATTTTTCATTGGAATTTTTTAATATTAACATGGAGCAGTACTACACATTTTCCTATTGTTTTAAGTTGTTTCTGTTGGCTGCCTGGGTGGCTCAATTGGTTAAGTGTCTGCCTTCAGCTCAGATCAGGATCCCAGGGATTCTGAGATCAAGCCCCACATCAGGTTCCCCCTTTAGCGGGGAGCCTGCTTCTCCTTCTCCCGCTTCCCCTTCTTGTGCTCTCTCTGTGTCAAATAAATAAAAAAATCTTAAATGACTGACTGACTGACTGAATGAACGAATAAACAAACAAACAAACAAACAAACAAACAAACAAATAAATAAATAAATTCTGTTGTTGCAACCTCTGTATCATTCCTACATTTATCTACTTGCTCTTCGTGTTGTTGAACTTTTTCTCCTGATCCGAGTTTGCCCAACGACCGGCAACTTCGTTCTGCTTCCTTTGTGCTTGTTGGCTTAAAATGTACCTTATTCACTTCAGTTCTTTCTTTACCTTTTTGGGTATTCATCCTTAAATTGCTGAGTTGAATGATTTATTTATTTTCCATGTGTTTCCTTAACACTTAAACTATTGTATTAACTTTGTGGTTTAAAAAATATTCTGTATTTAATTTTGTTTTGATCAGATGATTTTTAATAGGTGTCATTCTGGGAAGGATATATATGTCTTTGTTGTCTTAGAAAAAGTTTGTTTTCATTGTTGCTTAAGCTTTTGTTATTAATATGTTATTTTAATACATAGTAGATGGATGTTTCCAGTTTCATTTCTTTTTTTGGAAACTAGTGAGGTTGTTGGTAGTAAAATACATGACAATTTTCATAAAATTTGTATGATATTTGAGAAGAACTTTTAAGAGTACGAGGTTTGTTTTTAATTTAACACTTCAAAAATATTGGTATTTATCTTTTTCTTTAATACCTAGTTTTTAGAATGTATAATAGTTTTATAAACTATTTTAAAAACTATTTATATTTTATAAACTATTTGTAAAACTATATAAGTTATATAGTTTTATAAACCCTTTTATATAGGGTTTACAGATTCACATATGTAATCTCTTTGTTATGAATTTTACCTTTTGTTAACATAAAATTATCCTTTTTCTTTTGTTCAATGCTTTTGTCTTGAATTCTTTGGCATACATAATCTTTTTGATCTCTGCTTGGTTATTTTTTTGCCCCAAAATATATGCTCAACGTGCATTTTTTCCCTTTCAGTCTTTGTAGTACATTATTTCTGACCTTTCAGTATTATTTTCTGTCAGGCATATCTTTGGTAAGTAGACAGAATTGATTGCTTTTCCTCCTTCACCTAAGCAGGTGGGTTTTGTTATACTTAAACGGGACATTTTAAAGATTTTATTTATTTATTTGACAGAGAAAGAGAGATCACAAGTAGGTAGAGAGGCAAGCAGAGAAAGAGAAAAAAGCAGGCTCCCTGCTGAGCAGAGATTTCCTGATGCGGGCCTCAATCCCAGGACCCTGAGATCACAACCTGAGCTGAAGACAGAGGTTTAACCCACTGAGCCACCCAGGCGCCCTAAATGGGACATTTTAAACCGATTAATGTTTGTTTGAGTTGATGGGATTGGTCATTTTTTAGACTTTTCTATTCCTGCATCTTAAGTTTGTGTCATCTAGTGCACGACTGGGAGTCCTACTTCCATCTTCAGACTCTAGCAGGTGGTCTTCTCACATGTCCCTGACAGACTGAGGTAGGATTATCTTTATCCCTGTTGACTGTTTTTCTGACATTTGAATAATTGGAGTTCCCCAAGCCTATGTCTCTTGCCATTTGTTGTCCCACTATTCTCTGCTCTTTGTTTCTGATTCAATATTTGACTTGCTTGAACGACACTTAATAGGGTACCAGGCATCATGCCAGTCTATTTGCTGTTTTCTAGGATTCGAGGTACTGATATTTTGGCTTCGACCAGAGTAGTTTGACCTCTTCACAAACGGTGGACTGGTAGGTTGTTAGTTGGCATAGACTCTGATTCTGAGCCAGAAGCAATTAGTTGGGAACAGACAATGGATTTTTGCTTTCTTTTTAGCCATCGGATTTCCTCTGTTTTTGGCCACATAACATGTATTGAACATTGATTGTTTTGTTCAATTTACTCCATGGGGCTTATATTTAATTGGTATATTCTCTTGCTACTTGTAATAGATTAGGTGTCAATTTTAGTTTTTAGTATCGATAAGACATTTTTTCTTCTTCTGCTTCGTAGATATTTTTGTCCCTGGTGAAGAGACGCCATGGTAAACTAGAAGCCACAAACATTTTTTTAAAAAAATATTTTTTGAAGTATAGTTGCATACATGTTATATTAGTTTCAGGTGTACAACATAGTGATTCAACAATTGTACACATTATTCAGTGTTCACTGTGATAAGTATAGTCACCATACAATATTATTACAATATCATTAACTATATTCATTATGTTATAATTTTTATCTCCATGACTTATTTATAACTAGAAATTTATACAACTTAATCCCCTTCCCCTATTTTGCTCACCCCTCCATCTACCTCCCCTCTGGAAACCACCAGTTTGTTCTTTATATTGAAGAATCTTTTTTTTCTTTGTTCATTTGTTTTTTTTCTTTAGATTGCACATATAAGTGAACTCATATGGCATTTGTCTTTCTGTCTGACTTATTTCTCTTAAGATAATATCTTATAGGTCCATCCATATTGTCACAAATTGCAAAATATGTTCTCTTATGGCTGAGTAATATTCCATTGTATATATACATACCACATCTTCTTTATCCATTCATTCATTGATGGCTATGTAAGTTACTTCCGTATCTTGGCTATTGAAATATTGCTGCAAAAATGTATGGGTATATATATCTTTTTGAGTTAGTGTTTTTGTTTCTTTAGATAAATGCTCAGTAGTAGTATTACTGGATCACACAATATTTCTATTTTTAATTTTTGAGGAATGTCCATACTGTTTTCCACTGTGGCTGTGTTAATTTACATTTATAACAATGGTACACAAGGATTCGCTTTTCTCCACATCTTTACCAACACTTGTTATTTCACACAAGCAACATTTAAAAGAAAGAAAAGCAGCTATGGTCATGTTAATAATAGCCATTTGCTGAGCATTAGGCTATATTCTAGGCATGGTGCCTTAATGGTAAATATGAATCCTGTTTGGAACACCTTTTCCTTAATTTAAGAGACCAGTGGATATATTTTTTCCCAATTGTCATCTCAACAATTGATTTGCCTTATTTTAGGCACATTGAATTGATATATCATCAAGCTTCCCTTTTTGTCCTATGCTAGAAAGCCAAGAGTCTACTTATAGTAAGTTTATCAGACTGATGGTGTTCCATTTTGTATTTATCTCAATAACAACTTCAAATCATGTCATTTTTTTATTTATAATGTATTTCTGGTTGATGCTATTTACAGTCTATTAAATCTGCCTTAAATACTTTCTGTAGCAAAGTAGAATAAGAATAAATAAGTTCTTGTTTTTACACCTAGCTTCAAAAAGAATATCGGATCTGTAATACATGTAACTACATTTTATATTGGGCTACACTAAACCTTGTGATTAGTAAAGCATTGAAAGTCACACAGTTTAAATTCTTGCTTTTAGCTGATTAAAAATATTTCTTTAGAAGCTAGAGTTCGTGGATGGTAGTCGCTGGCAGAGATGACACTAAGCATTGTAAGTTGTTTATCTCTAGGAATTTTCACTTCCCTTTTTCTTCTCTCTTCCCACTTGAGGCATCAAGGACAAAAGGGAAAGAACATGGGGTGGTGATAGGCCAGGCAGCCACACCCCCCACTCAGCTCCAGCACTTGCCAGAACCTCAAGATTAGGCCTCTTTTTGAGCTTTGCTAGCACCTCTTCTGTCATTCTAACTAGTAAGTAATCATGCACATATACAAGAGAGGTAGCAGTGCACAAATTTGAATAAATACAATAATCATGTAGATTCCTGAAACACAGTGTTACTTTATGCTCTGTCCTCTTCAATGCCTGCCTAAGAGATTTTCTTGGGGGGTTCACTGCAGTTTTCCATTTGGACCTGCTTCCTATACTCTGCATATTATACTCTGTCTCCTCTCCTTTTCTTTCTTTCTTTCTTCTTTCTCTTTTTTTTTTTTTTAAGATTTTGTATTTATTTATTTGACAGAGAGAGAGAGAGGTCACAAGTAGGCAGAGAGGCAGGCAGAGAGAGAGGAGGAAGCAGGCTCCCTGCCGAGCAGAGAGCATGATGCGGGCCTCTATCCCAGGACCCTGAGATCATGACCTGAGCCAAAAGCAGAGGCTTTAACCCACTGAGCCACCAAGGCACCTGTCTCCTTTTCAAAATATTCATTTCTTCCTACATTCCCTTATGGCCTTAGTTTCTGCTAAATTAGCATGATAATCTATTAAACATGACTAGGTTATCATTTAAGGTAAGACCTTCCTTTTAGGGGTGCCTGGGTGGCTCAGTTGGTTAAGCGACTGCCTTTGGCTCAGGTCATGATCCCGGAGACCCAGGATCAAGTCCCACATCAGGCTTGCTGCTCCCCCTGCTTGTATTCCCTCTCTGGCTGTGTTTCTCTCTGTCAAATAAATAAAAACTCTTTAAAAAATAAAAATAAAAATAAAAATAAAAATAAAACATCTAAAAAAACCACAAACTTTCTTTTTAACAGGAAATTGTAGTGAAAACATCTTAGAGGAATAAATAAGCATATTTGGAATTTCAAGTCAATAGGGGAAATATTTTTGGTTGGATTGCACTTTTCAAATCACAGTATCATTAGAAACTTTTTGTGAATTTGAAGTTGTGAGTCAGGGGACAGGTACTTTTAACTATTTCTACAACATTGCTAAACCAAGATTGGTAGATCCAAGAAGCTCAGCATGTTAAGAGATAGCCATCTAGGTCCTAGATGAAAATGAGACAGGTTAAAAATATGGAAAAGGAAATTGAATTGTAGCAATGGACACACAAATGAAAAATACCTTTTATTATTGACAACATGATACATCAAAGATCCCAGACAAATGAAAGCTATCAAAGCTTTGCTAATTCAAACCCAATAGTATAGGTTTTGAGGTATGGGCATTCTTATTTTGTAGATAAAATGCGTCAAATTTCAGGTCCAATTTGGTTGAGACCATCTCATCAGAGGTACAGAGAGAGGTTGACTATGAGTCATGCTGAGGTTGACAAGGCAGAGAAAGCTGCCAACACAGGTGTCAAAAAGCAACAAGAATAGAGCTGGACTAATTTGAGCTTGCCACCAAGCCTCAAGATGGCAAATGAGGAGCAAAGAGATTCTCTGGTCACCCAATCAATAGTTCTTTGTTCCCCAGAAAAATAAATGTACATATGCTGTTTTAAATACCTGGAAAAAAAAACAACAACAGAAAATAAAGTATTTCAGCAGTAATTTATAAAAATACCATTTTGTAAAAATCTTTAGGAAAATTTTACTACAAATGTAGGTTGTATTTCATGAGTGTAAGGAAGAACCCTAGGGTATCATCTATAGGGAGAAATTCTGTTTAGCCACAAATCTAAATCCTTACATTCTGTTTTGAACAGAATGGCATAGCCCTGTTTTAATTCTCTTATAAAATTACCTACTACTCTTATATTTTGATTTTTACATAACTTCAAAGTATGTAAAAGAAGATTATGAAGGAAAATATTTTGAAGCTCTATTGTGAGGCTGGAGAAAAAGCCTTTTAACTGATTCCTCTTGGAACACTATTTGTGACGTGGTCTAGGGTCCCACTACAATACCATCTAGGTGCAAAAGATATGCTTACATTTTTTCCCCAAAATGATAACTGGCACTGTTGGTAGGGTGCATAAAAACAGACATTCTTCAACTGCTGGTGATGGGAATATTGGCCCAACCTTTCTGAAGACACATCAACATATGACTCAAAGCCTTAAAACATCTCCTTTTTCCTATGAATTCATCTTACAGAACTCTACCCTACGAAAATAATATTAGACATGCATTAAAATGTATTTCAAGGAAAATTAAGTAACACCACTTATAAACATGAAAAATTAGAAACCATCCCATTAGAGTGTTGCTAAAATTAAAGACAATTCTTTCCTGATAAGATCATATTTTTTTGATAGAAACAAGATGGAAATTGCAGAACACCTACAGACATAGGCCTCCTTAAAAGCTTTTACTTCCCCATAAGATGCAGCATCCAGCAATATCCAGTGACATCTATTTTATCCCCATTACCCTTGCCCTTGGCCCAAGGTGTGAGTCTCTACTTACCTCTGTGGTCCTGAGCTTTAGACAATCTGACCTGGTGAGAGAGGTGACCTTGGCAAGGTTGACTGGGGCTCAGTGGTCTTCTGCAAGCCTCTAGGTGGCCAGTGCAAGGGCCAAAGGAAGATGAGGTGATCCCCTTTGTTGAGGATATTGCTTTTCCCAGGGCAGAAGTTAAGGGACAATCTCTTATTCCATTTGGGACATTTAAGAGCAGATTTTCTCTGCTTTTAGGAAAAAAACTAACTGGAGAATTATAGAAATCCCCTCTTTGTTTGTCCTACATGCATCTCAGAAATAGAAGTGAAAAAAAAAAGAAAGAAAAAGAAATAGAAGTAGATACATGACAGCAGAGGGGAGTTTCAAGGAAGTCTACCATGATAAAATTCAGTAGTCAACAAATGATTACTTAAATACAATATGGTATACCTATGTGATAGGATATTTATTATGTAGTCCTTAAAACTATGCAGTCCTTAAAACTATGTAGAAGAAAATGTCATTATGAGAAAGTGCTTACACATGACCAACAGGTTATAAGCCAACATATGCAATGCAATCCTAACCCTGTCCAGAAGAAATTGAAAAAAAACACTGGACATCTTTATATCACAATATAAACACCTCTGGCTGGTGGTGTTACCATTGTTAGTTTTTGTTTTTTTTGTGTGTGTTGTTTTTCTGTGGTTATAAAAAACTCCCATCCATCCATCGTGTACTACTTTTTTATTCAGAGAACAAATGGTTAAGAAAAAAATTTACTCATTTACTCAATAATTATTTATCGAGCACCTATCATGTGCCAGATATTAAGCTAATGTCGAGGATTCAATAGGCTACACAAGACAGTTTCTGTACACTAGAGCTTATTTCTATTTGGGTGAGGGCACAGAAAACAAATCAATTAGCAAATTAAATATGCAATATATCAGATAAAGATACCTGTTGGGAAAAAAAGAAAGAAAGGAAGAAAACCAGGGAAAGGAGATAAGCTTACTGGAGATAGAAAAAGAGTGTGACTTTAAATAAGGGAAGGGGGCACCTGGGTGGCTCGGCTGGTTGAGCCCTGACTCTCTGCTTCAGCTCAGGTCATGATCTCAGGCTCCTGATATACAGCCTTGAGTCAGGCTATGCACTTAGTGGGGAGTCTACTTGAGATTCCCTCCCTGTTCCTCTGCCCCTAGCCCTGGCTCATGCTTGGCACTCTCTCTCTTTCTCACTCTTTCCTAAATAAATAAATAAATAAATAAATATATAAATAAATAAATGTGTAAATTTCAGCTAAGTGACTTTGAAATTAAAATCCTTGCTGGTGGCCACAGCTGGTTTCAAGCAGTGTATCAGTATTAAGCACAAACTAACTCAGACATTATCGAACAATCACAGAAAAGGCAATGTCTCTGGTGCACAGGGAAAGTAGCTTAAAGAGGGACCTAAGTGCCCAGAAAGCCAACAGCACCAGTGAATGCCAAGCAAAGAACTCGGATTGTCCAATTTTGACTATATAAAGAGTCATTCTAATTAAGATCTTTGTACAAGGACTTGGGACAAGAGCAGAAAATTGCACTTCAGTATACATCTCTTGATAAGGATGTATGGATAGACAGATGATGATAGGTAGATGATAGATAGATAGGTAGATGAAAGATAGATAGATAGATAATAGATAGATGATAGATAGAAAATATAGTCATCCATTCACAATATCTGCTCTCTCTGGAATAGTATGATGGCCCTCCTTCCTCTCTCCTCCCAGCCTGATCCTACCCCAGTCAGGCATGCAGAAGCATGTCGCATGGACAAACAGCCTTTCATGAAGGTTATGTCAGTCTAGAAGGCAGTGTACTCTTTCCTACCAAGGTAGAGTGGTGAACCAGTCGGTATCAGGAAGATTGCTTGGAACCCAAATAGTTTCCCCTGCTATTCCTGATGGAGATTGTTCATAGAGTACAATATTTTTGTTTGCTGAGATGTCTTAGTTCTTTGGGGCTGCTGTAACAAACTACCCCAGACTGGGTGGCTTATGAAAAGCAAACATATTTTGCTCACAGTGATGGAGGTTGGAAGACCTAGAGCAGGTCACGAGCATGGTCAGGTAAGAAGTTGCAGACTTCCAGCTTCTCACTGTGTCCTCACATGGTGCAAGGGGCAAGGGAGTGCTGTGGGCTCTCTTTTATAAGAGCATGAATCCCACTCTCATGACCTACTTACCTACCAAAATCTTTACCTCCATATACTGACATGCTGGATGTTAGAATTTCAACATATGAATTTTGAGAATATATGAAAATGACAAAATTATTCCTGATTTTAAAGGCACGCTTACCTTTAGACAAAAACTCAAAGTGCATTTCAAGCTAATCTGTGAAACTCCATATTTAGAAATTGACCAGTGAAAAATAATTTGCTTGGCTTAAAGAATTTTGGCAATTTAGAATTGTTCACTCCACCTATAACTGCTAGGAATAGTTTTAAAATTGTATTTAAGTCTGTGTAGTCACTGCTTCTAGCCCAGGTATGATGTGCCTGGAATCAAGTGGGTACTTGATAAATGATAGCTGTGATCATGAGAATGACATGATGGCAATGATTAGAGGGATTCTGACAAACCAATTCTTGTTTACGTATAATAATACTGCAGTGATATTTTGCTTTTCCCAGAGGAATTGTGTTTAAAAAGAGAACTAGAGGGGCCTGGGTGGCTCAGTCAGTTAAGCATCTGACTCTTGATTTCAGCCCAGGTAATGATCTCAGGGTCATGAGACAGAGCCCCGTGTTGGACTCTGTGCTAAGCGCAGAGTCGGCTTGAGATTCTTCCTCTCCCTCTGCCCCTTCCCCACCCTGCTCATATACTCTCTCTTAAAAAAAAAAACAAAAAAAAACCCAAAAAACAAAAAAACTACAAAGAGAAGACATGCAGAGCCTAGATGTTGAATGGTGTAATTTGAGGCTCTGACATTTTAAGACAAGCCCAAGCCTGTCTCTAAGTCCTCCAAACTTGCCACATCGTCATCTACTCTGATTCCATATAAACCCAACACAGATTTCATAATCTTGGTATCCACTAAAATAGTCATTCTTGTTTTTCATCCCTAGGACATAAAACTCTAGAACGAACCTCTCTTCCCACTCTCACATGAACAGTGACTTCATCCTTCTCCAGGGCAAGTAGCACAGAAAACTAGCTCTTCTTTTCAGGTCAGTGCTGCCTCACTTCTGCCTTAAGACCAGAATAGTGGGGCAGGGGAGGGGGGCGTATAGTGATGGGATAATTAAATCCCATGTCTTTTAAGGGACATCAAGACTGTTGAATCCAAGCGTTTGGGCTGATACTCCAGTGGCTTTTACGACACATTAAAGATGAAAGAAAAATGGATTCAGCACCAGTCCACATTAATTATCTTTGGCCCTTTGCTCCCTTACTGTGTCAGGAGTCTTGAGATCTTCAAACTATCTTCTATGGGATATAAAAAGAGAAATACAGAAAAATATAGCAAGTGGGATGATAGCATTTGTCAGTTTCATTTACAGTTCATTTAGCTTGACTGAATTAATGAGTACCTATTAGGTACTCTTGCAAGGATCCCTTTACACATTCTTGAAGAATACCATGCAATTAAATATCATTGGGATAGAATCATAAATAGCAGAAACAGAAAAAAAGTCATTCAAGTTCCTCAGATTGGCATTTTTATAGAGTAGCTACTTTTTACCAGTCCAGACATTCATGGTATCAGGCAAAGAACAGGCATTTAGGGGACACTTGTTATGTGCCTGTCATTGCATGGAGCACATGGGGCTCCTCCTCTCGGAGATAGTGTATGTCCTCTTCCTCCATTTGCCAAACTTTCCCAGCACTTTATTGGTGACGTTTGGGGGCACCTCCTATTTACTGTCCTTACTGTAGTTTTTTGCCCATTGCCTCATTCCTCCTTTGGATTATAGGCTTTTGCAGACAGAAACTATATTTTGCAGTTTCATATTCCCCATAGTACATTTCTTAGTCTCTTATATATGGTAAGGTGTTCAATAAACAGGTTTTTTTTTTTAAAAAAAAAGATTTTATTTATTTGACAGAGAGAAACACAGTCAGAGAGGGAACACAAGCAGGGGGAGTGAGAGAGGGAGAAGCAGGCTTCCCGCTGAGCAGGGAGCCCGATGTGGGACTTGATCCCGGGTCTCTAGGATCATGACCTGAGCCGAAGGCAGTCACTTAACCAACTGAGCCACCCAGGTGCCCCGATAAACAGGTTTTTAAAAAAACATTTTATCTATTTATTTGACAGAGAGAGAGAGAGCACAAGCAGAGGGAGCAGCAGAGCGAGAGGGAGAAGCAGGTTCCCTGCAGAACAGGGAGCCCAATATGGCGCTCAATCTCAGGACCCAGAGATCATGACCTGAGCCGAAGGCAGATGCTTAACAGACTGAGCCACTCAGGTGCTCCTAATAAGCAGATTTGAATTAATAAATACCAAAAAAGGAAAAGAAACATTTCTATAAGCTTATAATGGCTAATGGCTAATAATAATAAACAATAGCTTTTAAATAAATTAAAACACTTTCTGTGTGCCTGACCTGGCACTGTGCTTCCCACATTAGATATATTACCTTATTTAATCATATCCTCATCTAGAAAGGATAAACCTGAGCCTTACAGAAATTAGGTCAATAGTAACTTAATATTATACAGGGAGGCTCAGGATTTAATCATGGGTGTATCTCTAAATTCTATGGTCTTACCTTTTATATTATGCATTCTTGTCCTTAAACTTTATACCATGCATTCCTATGATTTTTAATGTTTGTTAATATGTTAGTACACTTACTCTGTCATCACACTATGATATGCCATATTCCAGAATTCATCGTCAAAATTAATGAATGCTCTAGAGCAAAAGGTCAAGGATAGGCACTGAAATAGGTTGGAAGAATGCAGTATTGGCCTTGAATTTCCTACTCTTATGGCCTGAAAAACGTGAGCCTCATTATGGCTATTCAAGACAGATTCAGATGAAGTGAAATAGTGGTCTTGTTTCTTTTTCCTGAATACCATGGTGCTTAGTAGAGAGAGAAAATTTTATTGTATAAGATTACTAATCACAAAAGTGATCTATAGTTTTCTGAATAAGTGGTAATGGTCGCATGCTATTTAATAGAGAAAATTTTTGAGGCATTATTACAGTTGAACTTTACCATTATGCACATTTATTGAGTATCTATGGAGGTTTAGAAGTATGCTTAGGCACTTGGAATGTAAGGTTGAATAGAATGTGTGCCTGAGTTCAAAGAACACCTAGGTAAACAATTATGATATTTGTTACATCTTATAATAGAGTTTCACCCCAAATGCTATAGTTTCCAGGTGTAGAAACAATTCTGCCAAAAAAAAAAAAAAGAAGAAGAAGAAAAAGAAAAAGAAACAATTCTGCCTAGTTATCAGGAAAAGGTTTACACAGATAGTGAAGAACAGGTTTTCAAGGTATGCTAGTACCTAAGGTGTTAGGTACTAGGGCTAAGGTGTTAACCCAATGAGCAGCCAATGGAAGGCTTAACTGTGGGATCTAGTGACTCTTATCAGATTAGATGGAGGTCCTAGAAGAAGACGGAAGGTGAAGGTACAGGGCACAGGTTGACCTGCATCAGGAAGCAGTCCTGGCAGGTATGGTGAGCACAACAAGAAGGAAGTTTGGCAGTAGGTAAAGAACAGCTGGGCAGTTGGCATCAAGAAGCTCTGGCGAGAGCAATGGGCCAGGTGCAAACACCAGCATTCGGGGTCAAGGCTCTGGATCTAAGAGCTAAGAGCCGGAGGAGGTAGGTCAGATTCTTACCCTCTAGAGCCAGGGAATTTTGTCAGGTAGTTAAAGCTGGGCCTTAACTCTGTTGTAAGGAACAAGATCAGAGGAAGAATACAGTCTTAAGCTGACTGAACTACAAACTCCAATGCTTCTGATAAGGGGTTTCTTAAATCTCTCTTAAAACTGAGCAAGAATCAGGTTGGCTTCAGAGTATGAGTATGTGGAGGGTAAGGAGTGGAAGAGACTGTAGGAGGATATAACAAGCCCCAGCTATGGGGAGCAAAGGGAGAAGACGAGCCTCCATATGTCATAATAAGTAGTTCCCTAGGTTCTTCTTTTTCACCCTAGAACATTAACTGCTAAAGGTTTACTTAGCATTTTATTTTGAGTTATGACTTTAATGGGATAATGATATCACTAGTAAGTCATTTAGCAGTCCTGCCTGTTACTAGTGAAATGTTTGTAAGACTTTTCTTATTTTTAGAAAAATCTCTGTGGTTTCTAATTATGGTAACTTATTATAGCACCTGAAAAAAATTAGCACTGTAATATTTAATTAATTCATAATTTAAGATAATTTGAAAAGGGCTACTGTAAAATTTATCTTTAATTGATTTGCATTATCTATCATTTACCAGGCTAATTAAGTTGGGCAAGATCACAAGGAAAGTTCTTAAACGTTTTGAAAATAGTTTTCTAGCACTCTTAAATGTGTTAAAAGCTACCATATATATTAATACTTAGTGGATAATTATTATAATAATAATCATTACCTATTCATGAAAGTAGTTTCTCTAGTGATATTTACTTGGCACTGTAGAAAGAACCCTCTTTGAATCACTATGGATATTTATGATAGTTAGGACTCTTTTGGTTTTAAATGACAGAAACTCAATTTGAACAAATTTAGGCTAAAAGGATGATTTTGTCTCTTAATTGCAGGCGGAGCACGAGTTCAGCTGGGCTGCTGAAATAACTAGAACCAAGAACATAATAAATGTCTTCAGAGCTCCCTCTCCTGCCTTTGGAGGCCTCCCCCATCTGGGAGAGTGCCATGACTGTCGTAAGGAGAGCACTCCACATATCTCTCCCTGTAGCAGCTCAGAGGAAATACAACTATTTTTCTGTTTCTGAATTTTAAATTCTGATAAGGGCTATGGTTGTCACAGTTTGGGTCAGATATCCATTCCTGGACAAATCAGTTATGGCTAAGGGAGTCAAAGTATTATGGGTGGTTCAAATTGAGCCACTCATATGTGGATTAATTCTATGACATCAGAATAGACTAAGTTTTTTTTTTACCTTTTTATTAACAATTTTTTTTTAAAGATTGTATTTATTTGGGCACCTGGGTGGCTCAGTTGGCTGGGCAACTGCCTTTGGCTCAGGTCATGATCCTGGTCTCAGGATTAAATCCCACAGTGGGCTCCCTGCTCAGTGGGGAGTCTGCTTCTCCCTCTCACCTCTCCCCTCTCATGCTCTCTCTCTCTCTCAAATAAATAAAATCTTAAAAAAGAGAGAGAGAGAGATTGTATTTTTATTTATCTGAGAGAGAGAGAGAGAGCACAGAGCATGAGAGAAAGCACAAATGGAGGGAAGGGACAGAAGAAAAGGAGAAGAAGCCTTCCTATTGAGCAGGGAGCTGGATACCACTCCATCCTAGGACCCTGGGATCATGACCTGAGTCAAAGGCAGGTGCTTAACTGACTGAGTCACCCAGGTACCCCTATATTAAGTAGTTTGAAAAAGAGAACTTAAAATATATAAATAAATGGAAAGGCTTACTATGTTCCTTTATGGGAACTCTAAATAATATAATAGCTCCTTCACTCAGCAAATATTTACAGAGGGTCTCTTATGTGCCAAGCATGGTAATTCACCTACATATTTATAATTTCACTGAAATTCCATTAAAAAACCAGATAACTGTTGTAAGGACATTGACAGATTATAAAATTCATAAGGAAATGAATGTGCATAAGGATGGTTTAAACATTTGTTTAAAGGGACAATTTTCAATATATGTAGATGTTGTATTTGATACAGCTACAAAATAAAAGGGGGAAAGACCTATATGGTGGCAAATTTTTTACATTTCATTGAAGTGGTAAAGTATTGATTCTAAGTAGATTATGCAAAGCTAAGTTCAAGCACTAAAAGAACTATACCAAGAACTATAGCAAAAGCACAATGGATACATTAAAATGGAATAGAAAAATGTTCAAATAACCCAAATAACAATAGGAAAGAGAAAACAGATGAATGAAAAACTGAGGGGAAAAAAGAAAACAAACCAGAATGGCACACTTACATATGAAGATGTAAATAGCTACCTTAAATACAAATGATAAAAATATACCAATTTAAAAATAGAGATCATTAGAATAGGTTTTTTAAAAATGTGGCTCAACTATATACTGGCTATGAGGAACACACTTTTGATATAATGATATAGGTGGATAAGAAACATATTTTGAATAAAATGATACAGATGGATATAATAATACCTGGTCAAAAGATTTTAAAAATATGTCATGCAAACAGTAATCAGAAGAAAAATGGTGTGAATACGTTAATATTCACATTTTGATCTGATCAAAAAATGGGCAATTCAATAAGACACAACAGTTGTAAATATGTGTGCATCTGGTATCAATGCTTCAAAACAGATAAACCAAAAACTGAAAAAAACTGAAAGGAGAAATAAATGAATCCATAATTATATTAGGAAATTCTTGTACTTCTTTCTCAATAATCAATATAACTAATAGACATAGAAAATCAATGAAGATACAGTGATACTGAACAACATCATCAGATAACTGAAGTTCATTGATGTTTATAGAACATTACACCTAAAAACAGCAGAATAAACATTCTTTTCAAGTTTACATGGAGCACTGATCAAGAGAGACCACAAACAAATTCTAACAAATTAAAAGTATGCAACATCATACAAAATATGTCAGATTATATTGGAATCAAACTAAAAACCAATACTATAAAGATAAAAGGAACTCTCTAAATACTTGGATAGCAAACAAAACATATCTCAATAACATGCAGATCAGAGAAAAATTAAGGAAAATTAGAAAATCCTTTGAATTGAACAAAAATGAAGATAAAAAATAAAAATGTGTGAGGTTCAGCTAAGGGAAATATATAGCATTCGATGCTTATAATATTTTAACAGAAAACTGATCTCAAATCAATAATCTTAAACTTTCTTCTTTATAAATTGGAAAACTAAGGAACAAAACAAACCCAAAGCAAGCAGAAGGAAGAAAATAATTAAGGACAAGAGTAGACATCAATAAATACAAAACAGAAACACTATTGAGAAATAGAGAAAATCGATGAAATTAAAAGCTAATTCTGTGAAAAAAGTGAATACAATTGATGAATTTCTAGCAAAAATGGCAAAGGATAAAAAAGAGAAAAATGAAAATCACCAATAGTGGGAATGAAAGAAGGGATAGCACTATGTCCCACAGATACTAAAAGGGTAATAACTGAATATCTGAGCAACTCTATGCTCATACATTTGACAATGGAAATAAAATGGATCAATTTCTCAAATATCACAAACTATCAAACTCACCTGAGATGAGATAGGTAACTTCAGTAGGCCTATAACTATTAAATAAATTGAATGTGGATTAAAAACTTTCTGGAAAAGAAACCTCCAAGTCCAGATGATTTCACTTTCAAATTCTAACAAACACTTAGAGAAGAAATAACATGAATTCTGCACATTTTATTCCAGAATATAGAAAACAATTCCTAACTCATTTTATGAGGCAACATTTACTAATACCAAATGATAAACATTTCAAAAAAAGAGAAAACCTCATTTCAAAAAAAGAGAAAACCTCATTCTAGATCCCTTATAATCATAAACACAAAAATCCTCAATAAAATATTTTTTAAATCCAGCAAAATATAAGAGAAAAAATACTCTGTGACCAAGGGGATTTATCTTCAAATGTAAGGCTGGTTCAAAAAGTTGGAAATTTGTAGTATGATCCACATATTAACAGTCAATGGTGGAAGATTAAATATATTAATTCAATTGTTCTAAAACAACAAATAAGAAATACTTAGGTATGAATTTAACACAACATGCATAAATTTATATAATTAAATCTACAGACTGCTGAAGAAAGACATTTTTCTGAAAAGATCTCAATAAATGGTAAAATACCCTGCATTTATGGATTGGAAAACTTAGCATGGTAAAAATATCAGTACTCCTACAACTAATCTATAGCATAAAGTCTTGAAGATACAGACAAATTGGTTCCAAAATTTGTACATAAAACCAAAGGAATTCAAATAGTTAAAGCAATTTTGGAAAAGGAAAAGAGGCTAAAGGAATCACACTACCTGATTTTAAGGTTTACTATTAAACTTATGTTAATCAAGACTGTGATATTGCTGAAGAGATAAACACATAAATCAATAAAACAGGATAAAGAGTTCAGAAAAAGACCCATATAATTATGGCCAATTGATTTTGATGAATCCTGAAAAGCAATTATGGCCAATTAATTTTGATAAATCCTCAAAAGCCATTCAAAAGAACACCCTTTTCAACAAAAGTATTAGAAAACCTGAAGAGTTACATACAGAAAAATGAACCTCGACCTAAACCTCACAACTTATAGCAAAGTTAACTGCAAATGATTCATAGATTTCAATGTAAGTGGGGTTGTCTGGCTGGCTCAGTTAGGAGAGTGTGTGACCCCAGGTAGCACGGTTGTCAGTTCTAGCCTCATGTTGGGTGTAGAGATAACTAAAAATAAACAAAATAAACTTAAAAAAAAGAAACGTAGTGGTACCTGGGTGGCTCAGTGGGTTAAGGCCTCTGCCTTCGGCTCAGGTCATGATCTCAGGGTCCTGGGATCGAGGCCTGCATTGTGGAGAGCCTGCTTCCTCCTCTCTCTCTGCCTACCTGTGATCTATCTCTCTGTCAAATAAATAAATAAAATATTTTTTAAAAAAGAAATGTGAATATAAAATTATAAGCCTTTTAGAAAAAAACATATGAGAACATCTTTGTGGGCAGACTTAAGCAAAGAATTATTAGATATGACAACAAAAACACAGTCCATAATGCAATAAGTTGATAGAAAACTTAAATTTTCTTATAAAAATTTTGAAATTTCTGCTTATATTCACACAAAAAAATTGTACATATAAAAATATGAATATTTATAGTACTTCTATTCAAAAGCACCCAAAACTGGAAACAACCTAAATGATCTTCAGTAAGTAAAAAGGTAAACATACAGTGGAATACTACCCAGTAATGAAAAAAGAGAACTATTGATGCAATCAATGCCTGAAATGAATTTCAAAGGCATTATGTTCAGTGAAGGAAGCAGTCTCAAAAGTTTGCATACTCTAGGAGTCTGTTTATATGACGTTCTGAAAAAGATAAAACTACAGTGATAAAGAACAGATCAGAAGTTGCCGGGGGCTGGGTTAAGGGGAAAGGATGACTAAAATGGGATAGCACAGGGATATTTTGGGGCGATGGTAGTTACACAATCTATTATACATGTGCTAAAATTCACTGGACAGTATACAAAGGAAATGAGTCCATTCTACATTATGCTAATGAAAATAATACACAGAGTAAGGAGACTTTAATTCACCTCTTTAAATATATATATATTTCTTGTGCTCATAGGTTAAAAACCTAAAAAAATATTGATTTGACTTTACAAAATTAATGATTTCTGTAGGCTAGGAAATAGCAAATAATATTAAGAGATAAGTGACACACTGGGAGAAAATATTTTCATTTTATATAATAAGCAAAAGACTAGCATACAGAACATATGAAAAGCTCCTTTATATAAAAAGGAAAGACAAAAACCAGCAGGGAAAAATGTACAAAAGATCTCAAGAGACAATTTCCAGAAGAAAAAACCCAAATGGCAATAAACATATGAAAAGATGCTCAAGCACAATAGTAATGAGGAAAATGCACAGTAAAACAATGAGCTAGTTTTCAGCCATGAGAATGCCCAAATTGGAAAAGATGGGTAATATTAACTTAAACAAGTATGAGGAAATTGGCCCTTTCTTCCTCTGTTTGTGGGAATGAAATCTGGTGACACCCTCTAGGAAGACAATTTGGCAGTTTCAGTAAAAATTTAAAAGCAATGGTTTTTGACCTAACAATTCCATTTCTAGGAATCTCTCCTAAAGAAATACTTCCATATTTGCATAAATGTGTATGCATAAGGATTGCATTGTGACATTGTTTTTATTCAGTAAAAATTATAAAGAAGATAAATATTTATTGAAAAGATTTAATGAATTATGGTAATTCCTATCAGGAAATACTATTCTGCCATTAAAAAGAGATAAAACAATGTGCATTGATATGGAAATATAACCTAACAGATTGTGGACTGAAAAGGCAAGTAACAGAATAATATGCTTTACATGATGGCAACTAACTAAAAAAAACCACATGCATACTATATATTACATATTTGTACACACATATTAAATAAAGGAGAAATGGTCTAGAAGGTCATTTATTTAATTGAAGTCTATAATCTACTCTGTGGTAGATTAGAGTGGGACTGAACGGTATGTATTGGGCAGTATCCTTTTCTAATGGGAAATTAATTCAGTTTAATTTCCCTTAATCAATAAATTGTCCTTAAATTACAATAATTTGAGGAAGGTTTAAGAATCTACTAAGCTACACACAAGCCTCAGGAAAAGTATACCTTCCTTGGAGTACCTTTCTTTGTACTTCAAAGAAAGTCTGCTGTCAGGACTGTGCGTGATCCACCCCTCCAGCCATGTCCAAGCCACCGGAAACTTTGGTGGAGGTACCTGTGAATGTGAATGAAAGTCCCTCCGGGCTTTCCCCCCTGCCAAGAATCTGGAGTTATGCTAATGTCGTGGTCATCAACACCATCTTTACTTGCCTTTTGTTCTTCCTGCTCAACTATCAAACTGAGTCTATTCACAAATTTCCCTTTTAATGGTAAAGGCTGGTTTCTTAGAAAGGCTTGACTCTGCCTGCTGTGAATCACTTTGTTTAACTTTAACCTAACTGCATCCCCCAACTTCCTCACTTTGGAATAATAAAAGATTGGGACCCTTGACAGTCAAGAGAGAAAAAGGCAGAAACAAAGGCAGAGACAGAGGCAGAGGCAAAGGCAGAGAGCCTGTGAAGAGAGAACCAGAGAAACAGATAGCAAGAGAGACAGAAACAGAGAAGCAGTGAGCAAGAGAGACAAACAGAGAAGAAGAGAGCAAGAGAGACAGAAGCAGAGCAAGAGGGCCAGAGTCAGAGCTAAAGAACCAGAACTAGAGAACCAGAGCGTGAACCTGAGCCTGCTTCATAAGTCTCTCCTGACTGACCTCGGTTCTGTCAGCTTGCATCAGATCTCCTTGTCCGTGTCATTATTTCGCCTGCCAGACATCCTGTGGTTCGGGACCCACATCTCTGCTGAGGCTGGTCCCCGGCAACAATCTACCTTTCTTTGAGCTCCAAGGGTGGCAAATTATGGGAAGGTAATTATGTGGGGAGACTAATGGAAGAAAAGAGCAAGTCAGTAAGGTCTGTGTAGACTCTTTCTTAGGGTTATATCATCTCTAAGGTGATAACGTTAATATCCCCTTCTTGGTATGGGCAGTTGGGGGGGGATACCTTCACAAGGGGAATTTACATTCTGCTTTCAGGCAGATGGCGCATGGGGACAGAGAACTCAGCCTATACCTGCTTTTTCTCAATTGCCTTCATCTCAAAATAGTCATCATGCCAGAGTGGCTCATTTTGGGGTAGCATACTCTAAACCCCCTTGTGTGTACCGGCCATGTGTTTTTCATGTCAGTACAAGCTGATGTTACATTTTCCAAGATTCACTTTAGAATTGAAGTTAAGCTTTAATAAGTAAAACCACAGATTTATAACTCCTTTTATTATTATTCTTTATTATCTCTAAGGTAATATCTCTTTTTGATAATAAAGTGATTCCATATATTCTTTGTTGAAATTATGGAATACGGTGAAAAGTGAAAAGAAGACAATAAATAGTCTGTATCTTTAACTACTATTAATATTTGCATGTATGTAGATACTCTTAGCTTATTTTGCACTCAGCTGTGGGTTTTTTGTTTTGTTTTGGGGAAAGAGAGCAAGAAATACTCAACCTGGGGTGGAGGAGAGAGAGAATCTTAAGCAGGCTCCATGCCCAGCACAGAGGTCGATTTCATGACCCTGAGATCATGTGACTAGAGCCAAAATCAAGAGTTAGGCACTCAACAGACTGAGCCACCCAGGTGCCCCAGATAGCGATAGGTTTTGTTTGTCCTACTAAAAGGAAATTAAAGCCTAGCCACTGTGCTGTAAGATGGTCTTCTCATTCAACCTCTTCCATCACAGCTGTCTCACATCTAACTACATGGTGGCCCATTGGGCAGATGTGAATAGCACACTTACCCATGCCTATGTTGTTCAGCATAGGAATTGGCATACATTGATGCCAATTCCTGAAGTCTTTTGACAGCAAGGGAAAGAGAAAGCCAAGGGGATGAGAGAATGGATTTAGTATTCAAATGTTAAATTTGAAGAGTCAATTAGAATTGCTCCTCAGAGTAAAGGACTCAAGGAACCAGTAATTTACATTTCTCTGCAGACTGTGTTTGTCAGCGTGTCCCATCAGCCTCCCTTAGAGTGCGAGCAGGCAAGACCCAGAGGCAGGTCCCTGGGCCCAGAACTCCAATTCTACATGTCACATTTCATGCCAATATTGATGCCACTGTGTGGAGCTGGGCTTTCAAGTAATCACCTCCTACTTCTAGTTTGTTTGGTCAAATTGAAAAACCCAGCATTTTCTAGGGGCTTGTCACTAAGACTAGCGTAGGGGTCAAGGGTAGGAGGCTGCAAAATGCGTCATTCTGGCAAATTGATTATTTTAAATGAAAGCTACTTAAGAAACAGCCAGGGCAAGAACCCTCAGACCCTCCTCTGTGCCCCAGAGAGCAGAAAATAATCTTCCCTACAAAAAGAACCCTCTTGTGCTAAGAAGTAAAACAACATCCTTATCACCAGAGATACAAACTTGAGAGCAAAAAAGCTGTAGAAACAAACCCTGCACTTTTTTCTAACCTGCTACCTCAGCCCAAATTCTGCTTAGAATTCCTTATAATTACACCTTCCAAAGATTTGTTTTCTTTGTTAGTTCTTCACAAATTAAGTTGTCTGTCTAAAAAGCATAGAAACTATCTGCCATGGTCATTCCCTTATGTCATAATTTTATTATTGGACCTCTGTGCCCACATAGTAAAACTCTGGTTCTCTTCTCTGGTTAATCTGTCTTGAATCAATCTAATTCCTAAAGGAGCTAGAAGAACTTGGGTTGGGGAGGGGTGAGGGTCGCAGAAAACTTCTCCCTTCCCAACAGTGGATTGGCATTCACAAAAGTGGGAAGCACAAAGGCATTTCAAGGTACATTTCTGCTGTGGTTTATTGTGAGAGTTCATTAACAAACTCTCATACCTTCTGCTCCAAAGGGTGACAATAATAATCTGTGGTGTTTCTATAGCACTTTACGGTTTACAAAGGAATTTCCTTTTATGGTTTGATCTGGGTACTACAGCAATCCTTTAAGAAGGCAGTTGGATAAAGTTGGAAAGGAAATCTGCCCTCTCCCTCTCCTGCTTCCCCCATTTCCAAATTCCATGCTGACTGGGCATGTTTACTGCTGTTCAGGAGATCTGTGTTTTAAAAGAAACTTGCACAAGAGGAATCCTATTTCGTCAACCTTTTGCATCCAGCCTCGTGTAGCAAGCTTGCTTAGTATCTGGATTTTGGAAGTAGGCTAGCCATTTCTCTAGCTTTATTTTCTTTCTCATGTGTAAATGCTGCATGCTCTGGTCTCTGGGGACTGGTTGGCAGCAAGATTCAGCCTTCCAGCGAGGGGGGGGGGAGGGAGGGGAGGGGACACAGGAAACTTAATCGTGTTTGAGCAGCGCACCGAGGGCCAGATGACCGCAGGGCACAAGCACCAGCCTTGTGAACGAGGAAAGGGTCAGCTTCTGTTTGTATCATTATTTGTGCATATGTGTGTCCCTGCAAGTCTTCATCATCCTGATCTCATCAACACTCCAGGTGATTTGGGCTCATATTCTGGAGAAGGAGATGACCCAGAACCAGCTGTGACTTGTCCAATGTCACACAAGTGGTAATCCTGAAGCTTGACCTTGCTCTCAGGGTTTCTGATTTTCAGTCGCCACTCTGGATTTCCAGGAGAAGGTCCATTTCTGGTCACTCTTCCTCTTGCAGGAAAAAGCAGTGGGAGGAGCTGCTTCTAAGGTGTGGGGCTTTTCCTGTTCCCCTTTGCTGCAAAGACTTCCCTATTATCACAACTTCTCTCCTGTGGCAGGAACAAAGGATAAGGCTACTATAGCGCCCTCTTTCCCAAAGCAAGGAGTTTCAGTACCTGTGTTCATCCTCTGTGTTCAGGGGGGATATGAACAATAGTAAGTTTCCAACAACCTTAGGGAAGTGGCGGAATGAATGTGTTTAAAACCCCTGGTCCCAGAGCATCTCTTTTGTACTCTCCCTAGCATGGTCTTTTATCTTTTATTTCTTTGAATACTTATTCTGCTTCATTTATCACTGAGACAGAGGTTTGTGGTTTGTTTTGTTTGTACCTACTGAATCTGTTCTAAGTACCATGAAAATAGATGGCAAAGAGTAGTGTACGAACTCATCTTTAACTTTCTGTCATTAAATTCAAGAACCTGGCATATTGGGGTGCCTGGGTGGCTCATTAAGTGTCTGCCTTCAGCTCAAGTCTTCATCTTGGGGTTCTGGGATTGAGTCCCAAATTGCATCAGACTCCCTGCTTAGCAGGGAGTCTGCTTTTCCCTTTCCCTCTGCCCTCCCCCTGCTCGTGCTCTCTCCCTTGCTTTCAAATAAATAAATAAAATCTTTAAAAAGAAAAGAAACTGACTTATATGTTTCACCTATTTCAAGTTACTTTCTAATAGATGGTAGGAGAAGTTCTTTCTTTCAATCAAGAGAAGCAACCAAATAAATAAAATCTTAAAAAAAAAAGGGAGGGGGTGCCTGGGTGGCTCAGTTGGTTAAGCGACTGCCTTTGGCTCAGGCCATGGTCCTGGAGACCTGGGATCAAGTCCCACATCAGGCTCCCTGTTCGGCGGGAAGCCTGCTTCTCCCTCTCTCACTCCCCCTGCTTGTGTTCCCTCTCTGGCTCTGTTTCTCTCTTTCAAATAAATAAAATCTTTAAAAAAAGAAAAAAAAAGAGAAGCAACCAATTTTCACTAAATGACAACTCAGCCCTTCTTATTTGCTTTTAGTCTCATCACAAATAGGAAGAGTTCTTGGCCTTTTGTCAGAAACAATGGCCTCTATTTACAATAAAAAAACACGTATGCATTGCAAGACAGGTTTAAAAACTGAGCTGAAATATGCTTTCTTCTCTCGGTAACATTATTTTTCACTACCTCTCTATTTTTTAAAAACCCACATGGTATAGCCATCTGATGCACGAAAAGAATAATAGATGTGGAAAACTTCCATTTTTCTCAAAAAATATCTCCTTTCCACAATCATAAAGAAGACAACTGGACTTTTATTGCTATGGTTTCCACAACCCCAGGGCTGGCCCCTCTATCTCCTGCAGAGCCCCCTCATAGCCACTGATTTGGGTGAACTCAGATTACACATTACTATCAAGGGTGAGCCATCAACAAAATCACAATCTGTGACCCCACAGATAATGCCTTCAGGAGTCTGAGGTTTCCACGGTGATTTCCTTTTTCCTAAATTCTTGCATTGTTCTATGCAAAGTCTTCCACAGTGGTGTCTTGCGTGGCTGAGCCCTGGGGGATAAAAAGCGGAAGCAGAAACTGCAGGCAGTGACTTTGAAGCACATGGGAATGTGCTACCCAGGTGAGGCACTCATGTGGAAGCCAAAGGTCTTCATGCTTATTGCAAATTCATCAACATTCGGGTTTCTGAACAAGGCCCGAGTACGGGAAGAGGGTTATGTGAGATAATGAAGGGATGACTAATCTGATGCCTAAATAGTGACTCTGGGCTGTCATCTGACTTTTTCATCGTGCTGTCGTGCAATCATCTTCAACACTATGTGATGTCATCTCCCTTCCTTGTCGGTCTGAGCCCCCAGATGTAGCTTATCAGGCTTCTTGTAACGTGTGCTTTCCAGAGCCTTATGATGTAAATTGCATCATGTTGGTAATATCAGGGGAGGAAAGAGACATTAAATGATGTCCTCAAGTATTCCAGCCCCAACCCTGGGAAGTTTTCCTAGTTTTCTCAGTAGAGGGGATAACCTGCCGAAGGAAGGGGGTTATCTATTAGGTTCTCCAAAGGCTACCATTGGGTATTGGGGCCCACTCCCTCCACATTGAGGTCCTCTCCAACCTCATGAGAAAGGGCAGTGAATAATCATAATAGTGGAGATGGCATTGTTGGTGGGGTTGTAGGTCAACCATGGCTGATACTGCACATTTTGGGGGGTCCATCACCCCTTTTTGATGTGGTCTGTAACACCCTCAGCAAAGGCAAGTCACTGGAGGAGAACTCGGAGTCCTGGTACCCACCTCAAAAGGAGACATGGGACCAAATACCCCTGTGATTGTTACTTCTGCTCCTTAGGTCCAGAAGACCGCTCTCCTGGAAGGGTTTGGAACAGTCATTTGAGAAAACAACTTCATATCAGAAGTCTTGATGGGTACTCTTGTATTCAGGGGCAAATGATTATTCTCATTTAAGAATAAGAGGACTGAGAGGTGCCTGGCTGGCTCAGTCAGCAAAGCATGTGACTCTTGATCTCAGGGCTATGAGTTCAAGTCCCTTATTAGGCATGAAAAAATAAATAAATAAATAAGAAATAAACAAGTGGAAAACCCAGCTGAATTATCACCAACTAACTTAGGTGGTGTCAAGAACTGTGTCCTCCATAAGAGGGACACTTGGAGCCCCAACCCCAGCACCTGAGAACATAACCTTACTTGGAAGTAGAGTCTTTACAAAGTTAATCAAGTTCAAATGAGCTCAATACTGTGGATCCTAATTCAATATGACTGGTATCCTTATGAAAAGAGGAAATCGGGACCCAGAGACATGCACACGGGGAGACCACAATGCAAAAAAAGCAGGCAGAGACTGTAGTGATGCTTCTACAAGTCAGGGAATAGCAAAGAACACCAGCAAAGCACCAGAAGCTAGAGGAGAGGCCTGCAGCAGGTAAACCCCTCATAGCCCTTAGAAGGAACCCACCCTGTCAATACCTTGGTCTTAGACTTCTAACCACCACAACTGAAACAATAAATTTCCATTACGCAAGCCACCTAGGGCATGCTACTCCATTATAGCAGTCCTGGGAAACTAAGACCCTAATTCAGGGCCAACCAGTCGCTAGAGTGATTTCTGTTCTCTGACATTGTACAGTTGATGGGTGGTCCTGGGAAGACAGTACTTTGAGTCATTTTCGGGGTCCAAAGCACAATAATCACACTGGTTCAAATAGGATACCAAAGGGCAGCATGGGGAGGGTAATGAGAGATGTTCCCCCTGTTGAGCTGGTGGGCCTGTCCCTGCCTGTGTCGTTGTCCCTCAGTCCTTGACTCATCTCCACAGCCCTTTTCTCCTTCCAGAGGTCACATCTGCTTTAGAGACAGTAGTTACCTTGCTGGCTTCCTGGGTTGGAGTAATGGGACCGAAGAAGAACCACTGTAATTTTTCAGTCTTAAGCTAAATCTCAATATAACTGTCATCACCGGAGCAAACAGCTTCTCCTGCGAGAGCGTGATAGGGAATTTCAACCTCTGGGCAGGAGCTACAATTGTCTCCCCGCCCCCACTAGCATTTTTGGTTTTGTTCTGAGTGTTCTAACCTCTGCTGGAGGCAAACTGAGCTGCTGAATCATTAGAATGGACACAGTCCAATGATATCTGCTTTTAGCAAAAATGGTTCTCGGATAATCTGTTCTCATCATATCAAGAGCTAAGCCAGTCAGTTAACAGAGAAGAAATATTAAAGGCAATATTTTTTCATCAAGGTAAGGCACTAGATAGCCCACATGCCATTTTTTTCCACCTAAACATGAAAGTGAAAGCAGTCAACAAAGTCTTATTGAGGAAGAAATAAGGAAAAAATTGATTTTAAAACAAACAGATGCTGCTGATACGATATCTAGGAAACTAAAAATCTGGTCCACTTCAGTTTCTCATCTTTTTCACCTTCTACTGAAGTACCAGCCACTTTTTTCCCCATTCATTTCAGCCTGTCTCCCAATATACCATCTGTTCGTCTCATCCGAGACAGCTCACAGACAAAGAAGAAAATAGAGTAACGAATTATGCTAAAGAGTTACACTGGAGATCAGATACCCCTTGTCCTATCGCTTTGTCCCTGTATGACCGTTTCAAACATCTCCGTCCTACTTTCCCCAAGCTGGATTAAAGGTGTAATTAATGCCCACAGCCAGCTCAGAATAATGATCTCCACAGTTCTGAGGATGTAGACTTCAGATTATGAGCTCAACATGACCAGAGTTTCTCATTGCAGTGCAGAGAAAAATAAGTATTTCTGTGCACACAAATGTCACAAAATTGACAAGGGTTGGGAGAACTTCTCCGGCATTCAGACCTCTCTCCTACTCTTTTTGGGACGGTGGTGTGGCTGGGGGGTGAGGGAGTGGAGGGGTGCGGGGGTAGAGGAAAGAACCTGACTTGAAGCGTACTAGACCTTCGCACAAACATGCTTGGTTGGCTGTGATAGAAATTGTGGGTCATTTTAATTCCGATGCCTTGGTGATCTTGTCGGCACCAATGTCAACCACCTACTTTTCTGTCCTTGTATTTTCATTGCTATTCACCCCCACCCTTATTGCAACAGAACTTTTGAGGATGTCATTTCATCTGATTGTGGCAAAATCAATCCATCCTAACTTGGACACCTCAATTGATGATGTATTTCCCTGACAACCTCATTTGTCTTATTAGCTGAAGTGCAGAAGATCTCCTTCCTTTACCATCCATGTCCTCTTGGCCACGTCTTTTGGGGAAGGGCTTGACAAGCGTCTACCCTTCTGCAAAACTCATCATCTATCTGTGGATCTAGACATAAATAAGGAAAGAATCTTTTCTCAAACATCTAACCTCTGGGTCTGGAATTTCCCCTCTTAGAGCCACATTCTCATTTCCAATCATGACATAATATTGAATATTCATCTTTAGTTTTTCATCCGCTATCAATACAATCTTGTAATGCACTGCTGGGGTCCAACCTCTGGTTTCTTATATCCAGCAGTGATTGGAACTTCCACATCTTCCTTGAATTATTCTGAACCTACTTTTACAAATCCCATTGTCTTCTTTTCTGGCTAATCTTTAATTTGTACGGATCAAATTGCCTTGCCACAAACATCTTTTAAAAATATTACCTATTTTCCTGTTTTTTGACATACTCTACATGCCTGTTCGATGCTTTTGTAAATATCTCCTTTCTTAGGGTCTCTTACAAATGCATTTAAGGGCATCAGGCTGGAGAGACAGAACTTCTCAATCTCCATGATTTATTTGTGAAATGTCCCAGAGTAGAGGAATCCATTACAAACCTGAAACACTGTATTGCAGTAAAGAGCACATAGGGATACATTTAGCAAATAGTAATGACAATTATAGAAACAAAGAGAGGAGGAGAGAGAGAGAGAGAGAGAGAGAGAGAGAGAGAGAGAGAGAGAGACATCCCCTGAGGCTAGGAATTAATTGAAGGTGGGATGTCACCAGAACCGACAGGTTTGCCTTTCCCAGCCCCCTACTTTCATCATGCCAAAGCTCTCCTTTCTGACACTAAATCAAGGCAGAGAGAGGCAAGAAGAGGGGTTCTTTTTCTCCGAATGTCTTATTTTGGGTTGAAAATCAAGAAAACTGTGAAGACGTTTGGTGATGCTCATTCTTAAGGGAAGTGCCTGTGAAACATTTAGATAGCTTTATAAATCTATACACGCTCTTCCTACCTGCTGTGCTCAATTTCAGAACCCGGTGCTGTCATTAAGGAAAAATAGCAACCTTTGTTCTCTCCTCCAGGCATATATAGCGTGTTGCACGGGTTATCTGTTAAGAGGGGAAAAAAATGCACACACACATACACACACAAAACAAAAAACAAAAAAAATTAAAAAATAAAAAACAATAAACTTCCCTTATTTTTGTAGGCTAAGGAAGCCAGACCAAGTCTCTGTGTCTTTAGCCCTCTTTTGTGGGTGAGCCCTGGACACATCATGACTGTGGTTCACTGGGCAAGATTTCCTTCATGTATTTTAAAGACCCTCATGAAGACATCAGGCCACTTACTGTAACGGATGGTTTTCATTCTCAGTGTAATAAAGGCACGTTTCTGAGGCAGACATTTCCGTCAGAGATGGCAAACATCAGAAGTTTCAAAGGCTTAGTTCACAGTATATCCAAGCTTTCAAAGCTTGGCAGCATCTCTGAGATTTGAAAACTGGATTGGAAATCTGAGTTAAATTGTTTGTGCTTCTTGATTTAGCCTGCATTTTATACTCTCCATTTTCCTATCTTTAAACATATCAGAGAGACCAGAGTTATGGGAATACACACACACACACACACACACACACACACACACACACACGAGATATAAAAAAGTAAGTTTTGTTAGTTTATTGAGATGCAGTAAACATTTTCATTCTGGAATGTAAAATTCTCTCTTTTCTTTCTTTCCGTGTTGTTCAGTATAGGAAATATCAGGGCTCCTGGAGCTCATCTTTGCACAACCCCACATGCATGGGGTTTCATCTGTCCACAGACTAAGTGCTGGGCTGAAAGGCAAGTGAGGACCGGTCCAGGCTCAGCACAATGGAAGACCTCCCGCTTCCACTGCCAGATCAGGAGGCTCACCTCGGTGCACCCTGTCTTTACCTCTTTCTTTCATTTTACTGTGCAAGTGTTAGCTCTCCTCCGATGCTTGTCCCTATCAACTTCTCAAGAAGCTTCCACTATGATATGCTAAAATATATAATATTTCAGTTTCTCCCCCCAGCTACCGCCCAACCCCGCCCTTCCTTCTACAACCACACTCCTCCACTTATCTTGCTTCTTATGTCGATTTCCTCACCCTCTCCGATATATTGTTTCTTTCACTAACATAATGTTGCTTCTTTGTTCTTGATATTTTATACTTGTCTTGAATTCTCTTGTCACATACTAAGGTTGCTACCTTTCGTCCCTGGTATATCTTTTCACATTCTTTGATTTTTCAACTTCTGTACATTCTTTTTATAGAAGCATGTCCTTATAGACAGTGCATCCCTGGGTCTTATTTTATTTTTTTTAATTTATTTATCTTTAAAAGATTTTATTTGTTTGACAGAGAGAGAGAGAGAAAGAGAGAGAGATCATAAGTAGGCAGAGAGAGAGGGAAAAGCAGGCTCCCTGTTGAGGAGAGAACCTGACACTGGGCTACATCTTGGGATCAAGACCTGAACGGTAGGCAGCCACTTTAGGGACAGAGTCACTGAGGCGCACCCTGGGTCTTATTTTAAATCTGACTGAAATTCTTGGTGGTTTCTGAGTGAGTTTAACACACTGGGGCTAATTTTAATTATTTTATTAGGGTTTATTCCTATGACCTTACTTCATTAAAGTACTTATTGTACTTTAGTTTTTTTCTCCTTCCCTAAAATCTTCCATTGGCTAGATCACTTTCATTCTTTCAGTTTGAGAGTACTACATTCTATTTTTGTCATGCCATATTTGTGCCTAACGACTTAAGATTTATACTTAGGGGGCGCCTGGGTAGCTCAGTTGGTTAAGCCACTGCCTTCGGCTCAGGTCATGATCCCAGAGTCCTGGGATCGAGTCCTGTATTGGGCTCCCAGCTCCGTGGGGAGTCTGCTTCTCCCCTCTCATGCTCTCTTTCACTCACTCTCTCTCAAATAAATAAATAAAATATTTTAAAATATTTATTAAAAAAGATTTATACTTAGGCATATTTTAAAAACATAATTTCTTTTTTTTAAAAGATTTTATTTATTTGACAGAGAGAAACACAACTAGAGAAGGGAACATAATTAGGGGGAGTGAGAGAGGGAGAAAAGCAGGCTTCCCGCCGATCAGAAAGCCCGAAGCAGGGCTCGATCCTGAAACTCCAGGATTAGGACCTGAGCCGAAGGCAGATGCTTAACAACTGAGCCACCCAGACACCCCCAAAATTAATTTCTTAAATGGGTCAGTTAATCAATCTAACCTCTTTTCCCAAGTCGGATGAGTGCTTTAACACACTGTCCTCTCCTCTGGTGTGTCTATCAACCCCCCTCCCTGAAGGTAAGTTCTGGAATGTGATGGATTCCTTTTCTTTTTTTTTGTTTGCTTGTTGCCTTTTTAAAAATGTGTTTTTATCCTTGCCTTTTTAGACAATAGATTTTCTAAGTTACTTGAGTCCTTTAAATCTCTATATCTTTTCTAGCATCTTTCTAGATTTATTTCTCTTACTGAAATTCTTATTAAAAAGTGTTTTTGTAAGTATCTTTATATGGCAATCTTTAAAGCTTTGTGTACCTGATATTTATCTTTGTGTTTATGTATTTACTTATTTGTACACTTAAGATTAATTTTATGGCAGGTCCAATGGAATCAGATTAAATAGTATAAATAACAAGAGAGAATGACTATCTTAGTGAGATTACAAATTTTAAACTTATTCTTCTCCCCTTACATTGCGTTATTTATTGATTCTATAGTCACAAAAATGTACTTGTTATTCAAAGAGAATGACATTTGGAAGCTATATGATCAAAGTGTATCTAAACTAGTTACAACGACTGATAATGCCACAGGCAACACAGTTTCTTCCCCCAGCTGTTGGCAGCAATTAAACAGCTACTCATCAGTATCTAAAGTGCCAAAATAAAATTATCATCTCAAATGTAATTTGAGATAATTTATAAATGCATCCTTAAATTTTTAAGACTCCAGATTATGTAGGCATAGACTAATACATATGAATAAGATCAAGCATGTTTCTCTTTAAACAAATTCTTGCATTTAAATGATAGACTGGATATTAATTCTAGGTTCAAAGTTCTTTATCATCAGTATTTTAAATATATTGGTCCATTATCCTCCTGTATTCAGTGTTGCTGTTGAGAAGTCAGATATCAATCTGATTCTCGTTCTTTTAGAAGTGATATTCTTTCTTGGGAACCTTGAAATGTTACTAAATTTCACTCTAAAGGGAGATCATCAAATTTCACCATAGTGAATCCAGTAATGTGTGTTTCTGTCCTTTTCAGCCTTCTCTGGACCGTTCCAATTTGAAATTCTTCATCTTTATTTCTGAGAGATTTACCTTGTTTATTTCCTCTCCTTTGGTTTTGTGTGTGTCTTTCCTTCTCCTCTCTCCCTTTACTGATTCCTTGAATTTGGCCCTTAGTACTTCTACTTATATCCTCTGGATCTCTTAACTTAAAATCATTCTCTCTTTTACCCACCCCTGCTGTGTTCTAAGGCCAATTCCTCATCCTGTTTTGTGGGCTCCCCAGTTGCAATTGTAATGCTATTCAGGCCACATGTTATTTTGCTTGTTTTACCTGCTCCATTTTCCACATGCACTATTTTCATGTTCACCTTTATGACTTCTTGTTACTTTTTCTTACCTTCCTTATCTTTTCAAGGGTAAAGTCTACATTTAGTTTAAAATCTTGATCTTCCTGTTCTTTTATGTCTATTTGATGTGGAAGAGTTTGCTCAGTGGGCTGTTTTTCTTTGTTATTGGCTGTTGTTCCACATTGTCTAATTATTTTCTCCCATGAGCTCATGTTCCTCCGGTAGCGCCAGTCCATCGTTCCCGTGCTGTGTCTCAGCATATGTCATTGCCAGTCTCGTCCAAGCCTTAGCCTGTATCTCTCCTGTTGAGGTTAAGGAGGAAGAAATGGATGTGCTCCTGGGGAAAGCTTCAGGTACCCAGCACTCTTATTAGACAGGATCTTATTCAGTGACCTTGTCTTTCATCATCTTTCTTTTAAACCCCATTAAGAAAGCACATTACAAAGGGGTAATATTCTTCGATTTAGTCTGCTTGATCCACGGATCCAGAGGAGGAGGAGATGGGAATGCTGGCCACTCCGCAGAATCAGGTTGACCTGGTGTTACTACCCTTCAGCACCAACACTGGGTGATTTGGGATGCTGGTGTTAGCTTGCTCACAGGAGGGATGGAACAGGACCCGTTCTAGGCCATGTAGAGTTCAGAAAAGAAAAGAACCCAAAGGTTCACCCTCAAATTGTTTTTGTTATCCACAGTAGTATCTCTTTATCTTGGCAGACATTTCTTTCACCCATCTGCTTGTTTGTTTGTTTGTTTTTTAATTTATTTATCAGAGAGAGAGTGCAAGAGAGCACAAGCAGGGGGAGTGGCAGGCAGAGGGAGAGGGAGATGCAGACTCCCCACTGAGCAGGGAGCCTGATGTGGCACTTGATCCCAGACCCTGGGATCATGAGCTGAGCTGAAGGCAGATGCTCGACCAACTGAGCCACCCAGGCATCGCTTACCCATCTGGTTCTTGAAAGCCTTCTGGTCCTCAGGGATTTCCCCCAGATTTTATGGTAATGTATAGGATCTTCTTTACCACTTTGTTCTGTTCCTCCTGCTATATTTTTCAAAGCACTCATCCCATCTCCTTAAGCATCTCTGCATCACACAGTAGACCCTCCATAAATACTTGGCAAATATGTGAAAGGTATAAACTCACGATATCTGATATGATTATGGGAAGACATTGGGCAATACATGGGCTTAAGCCTATGCCATTGCTGGTCTAATCCAAATCATAACCACTGGTCTGGTTCTGCAGATGAGGAAGTAGAAGTTTTATTAAACCCTCCATGAACATGTAAGATAGTATAATTTATCATTACTACATTATTTTTAGTTAATGAAAAATATTTGAGTAATAACTATTCATATCACATGCACATTTTCTTCCAGCTCTGTTTTTGCTTCATGTATTTTGAAACTGTTGTTGATGTATACTACTGAGGGGAACTAAGTTTTCATGGTGGATTGATCCTTTTATCATTATGTAAGTTACTCTTTGTCCTCACTAATTTCTTTCACTCTGAAATCCACTTTAGCTGGTGTTAATATAGCCACTTCTGATTTTTTATTGTTAATATTTGTATAATATCATTTTTTCCATTCTTTTACTTACAAATAACCTATCTTGTTGGATTTAAAGAAGTTTCTAACAGACAGCAATTAGTTGGGTCATGTTTTTTTCTTTCTTCCTTTTTTTTTTTTTGATTTATTTATTTATTTTGGAGAGAGAGGGAGCAAGGAGAGGGACAGAGGAAGAGGGAGAGAGAGAGAGAGAGAGAGAGCATTCCAGGCAGACTCACTGCTAAGGAGCCTGATGCGGGGCTCAATCTCACAACACTGACATCATTACCCAAGTGGAAATCAAGAGCTGTATGCTTAACCTACTGAGATATTTAGGCGCCCTGAAGCCCTAGTCTCCTTCTGTTATTTACTTTCTGTTTAAATAAAATTCCTTCAGCAATTTTTTTAAGGATAAGTCTGCTGATAATACATTCTCTTAATTATCCTTTATCTGAAAATGTATTGATCTCCCCTTTATTCCTGAAGGGTATTTTTACTAGTTATAGAATGCAGGTTGATTGTTCTTGTCTTTCAACACTTGAAAAACATCCCACTTCATTCTGGGAAGAAGCAGAATACTGAATAACCTCTCTTCTTTCCATCTTGGTTGATGTAGATTGACAGTGGAGCCGTGGCTCCCAGCTGGATCTGGCTGGTTCTGTAGAGAGCCAGTTAGTCCCTCCTTGTGCCGCCCCATTCCATCCCATCAGGGCCAGGTAGGGGTGCAGGGTTAGGGTTAGGGTTAGGGTTAGACTCTGTTGCCCCTGGGCCCTGCTGACAACCCTGGTGTAAGAATGGAAGCACCACCTGCTTCTAGTGGGAAACCACGTGCTTTTTTCTGTGCCGTCTCTTGCCTCCTACAAGAAGAGGTGAAAACAAAAACAAAAACAAAAACATTTTACAAGCCTAATTCGGGAAGACTGAACCAAACAGATGAAACAACAACAAATTAACTTTACTTGCTTCTCTCTCTCTTAGAACTAGGTGCAGGCAAAATAGTGAAGTAGGTAAAATTTGACCTATGTATCTCTTTTCTGTTACCTTTTGGTATCTCCTCACCTCCTGTTAAGGCAGGCAGGCTGCTTCCCGATGCTCTAAACTCTTCCTCAAAGAACTCCATCAACCTGTAGCTGGTCTACTTAGTATATGCCTTTGGGTTGATTTTCATAAATTGCAGCATAGATTAGTTTGATAAGAATTTTTTTTATATATAAAAGTTTTCTCTTTAGTGATCTGTTCCTTTAGGTCCTTGAACAATGACTGATTAACAAAATGGACAAACTACAAGGTTAAGGAAGATAAATTTTTAATGTGTTACCCTTTCTAGGAAACAACTAGGAGAGAGGGAAAGAATTATATGATTTTTAAACACTGTTTTCTAATGTAATCACATTTGAATAGAAGTCTTATGGATTTTAAGCAAAAGCATCAACACTGAAAACTTTTCAGGAACAGAGTTGGTATGGAGGCAGAGGCACTTGGGGCAACAGATCTTCAGGAATCCTTAAATAATGTATTTATTACCAACAGTAGACTGGCTCATTTCTCCTTCATTTGCATGGAGAATTGAGAGCTGTCGGCTAGGTGCTTAATTAAACAGTATGTGCCATTTCTACTCTTCTGTGTCTTACTGATTTGATCTTGTTTCTCATCTGTCAGAGCTCTTGGGTAAAAGCAATTGCCTTCCTAGGATGTCATTTTTATCTTCTGGTCTGCATTTCTGGATGAGTGATTTTAGATTTTATTGTTGTCATTATTTGGTTGTTTCTTTTTGATTGGTGAAATTTATGATTTATGTTCCACTGGACAAAACTTGAAGGTTTTTAAGAGAAAAAGGTATCCTTGGTACATCAAGGTTCTGTAGCTTTTTTCCCCCATCAGATGCCTAATTTTTCTTTCATTGTATCTCTCTGTAAGCAGCCTTTTGTGTTGTCAAATGCTCCTTAAGAATTGGTGTTGCTGGGTGCCTGGGTAGCTCAGTGGGTTAAGCCTCTGCCTTTGGCTCAGTTCATGATCTCCGGGTCCTGGGATAGAGGCCCACATCGGGTTCTCTGCTTGGCAGGGAGCCTGCTTCCTTCTCTCTCTCTGCCTGCCTCTCTGCCTACTTGTGATCTCTCTCTCTGTCAAATAAATACATAGATTTTTAAAAAAAGAATTAGTGTTGCTTTTTAAAAACCATAGCTTTCTGAGGTTTTCAATGGACAGCTTCAATTTGTAGCTGCCTTAGAAATCTGTGTGTGGACACCATGATACTGACTGGAAAAGTCAGGAAAGCTTCTTGGAACCTCCATGTTTTTGTAACAATACCTGGTGAGGTATTGTTTATGTCTTCAAAAGAAGATATAAAAAGGAGTCAGAAAAATGTTTACCTGAGGATGAGTGAACCTACCTTAATACAGTTTATTAGTGTAATTACATACTACAAATTGTAGCATACATATAAAATTGGGGTTTGATATCAATTTCAAATTCTCCTTTGCTAAGAAACTGGGAAGGGGGCACACTCAGTTAAGGGTAAATAGGATAAAATAATCCATTACATTTTTTGCATATCAATTATGCAACACCTCAGGGCTTCCTTCATCTGGATTCTTTTGTGGTTGTTACTCTAATATTAGAAGCCTCCTAGAGTCTACCTTTCAATTTCATTCAAATTTCATCACTAATTTGCCATGGAAATTTTCTCTTTACTCATCTTAAAATTTTGTAATATAATAATAACAACAGTACTAATTGTACCTTAGAGTTGAATAGTATTAAGAATTTACACTCATATAAAATATCTCAGAAGACATCATAAAAGAAGTATGAGATATTTGTTTAAAATTTATTAGTGACTACATATATTGAACTGTGACCAGAAAATATGACCCTTAATTATAAGTTTTAAAAAGGCAATTTTCAGTTTATGAATGTTTCTAGTACTAACTATCTTCTATGTACACATGATTTACAGGAGAAGAAATACAATCTCAGCTTCTTTAACATATGAACTTTTCTTCCACTGGGCAGATTCCAGTAAGGGACAGGTTTTATCCAGCCCTCCAGAGCCTGTGAGCAAACAGAACTGGGAGAGAGGCTGTGCCCATATCTCAGAGATCAATCGTTCTGTGCCCGAGAAAGCCATCAATGGCACCGAAAAATCCATGGGTTACATCTGTCAACAAATTTTTTCTTCAGTTTTTTAAAAAGATTATTTATTTGAGAGAAAGAGAGGGAGAGAGAGCACGTGCTCACAGGCACAAGTGAAGGGAGGGGCAGAGGGAGGAGGAGAAGCAGACTCCCCACTGAGCTGGGAGCCTGATTCCCAGGACCCGGGGATCCTGACCTGAGCCACAGGCAGACACTTAACAGACTGAGCCACCCAGGCGCCGGTACAGAGTCTGATTTTTATGGGGATTTCCCACCTCTTTAAAGAGATAAGTTCTTGATAGTAGAAAAAAGAAAGAAACAAAGAAACTGGAATACCTGACTCCTAAGAAAGGGAACCTTATTTTAAAGTTAGGCAGAAGAACACAAGTCCCTGAAAATAATTTGCCACAAGACATTTTAAAATAATTTCCAGCTATTTCTACTTGGCTAAAAGATGTTTACAAAAAGATATGCTTTCTCTGAAGAGTTGAAAGGAAAAGATGGCTTGATTTGATACAAAGCTAATAGGCTTAAGCGTTGGCTTAGGTAGGAAAAAGGTAGGATGCGATGAGGTGTATATCCCAAAGGAATATGAAAGTGCAATGGTAGGATCAAAATTACAAACCAATCTTACTTCATGAGATAAAGGATATCTTAGAAAACATCTCCTTTGGGGAAAAAAAAAGAAAACAACTCTGTCTATCACCAATTTTATCTGGTAATTATTGCACATAAACTTTTAGAAAGATTTGGAGGGGGACAAAAAGAGCTAAAGAGAAAAGTTAATTAAAAAAAAAACTTAAAAAAAAAAAGGAAACAAAGACAAAATAATGATCCTGATAAACAAAGAATAGAGGTGGAGCATACAGATTGTACATTTTCCGAAGAACTCAGAGAAAATGAACTGAAGCAATAATCCAAGGTCTTCAAGGAGCATATTTTTGTTGAAACTGAGTGCTGAAAAGAGCCATCAGGGACCAGGAAATTCTAGAGAAAAAAATCTAAAGCCAAAGGAGGAATTGGAGGAATGTGGTCAAAAAGTAGAAATTTCCAGTTACAAGGTAAACAAGTTCTAGGCATGTAACATACAATGTGACGAGTGCAGCTAACACGGCTCTAAGGTATAGGGGAAAGTGGAGAGAGCAGGTCCTAAGAATTCTCATCACAAGGAGAAATATTTTTTCTTTTCTTTGTAGTATATCTATATGAGATAGTGGATGTTAAGTAAGCCCATTGTAGAAATCATTTCACAATGTATGTAAATCAAACCATCTTGTTGTACACCTTCAACTTATGCCGTGATGCATGGCAATTATTTCTTAATAAAACTGAGGGGGAAAAAGAGTCTAAAACCAAGACATACAGAGGTAAAATTTTTATGTTTTTGGAATAAATTATGGTGGGTGAACATATTTTAATATTATGTCATATATATATGTCTTAAAAATGGAAAATGTTTGCATTACAATGTATGTTATAGACATATGTAATATTCTAAAAAATTGGAGATGTTTATATTACAATGTTGAGTGAGGAAAAAAAGAATGCATGCACGCTATATCTGAGTTGGAAGCAATTATTCCAAAATGCTAAGAACATTTATCTCTAGTGGTGGGATCATGTATGATGTGTTTTTTCTTCTTCTGAAATCCATCTGCCTGCCTGGCCCCTTGGTTTTATGGACTGCCCTGCGCTCCAACTCTGCCCTCAGCATCCTTCCTTGGGTTAACGAGTAAGCATCTCAAGCTTAACATATCTGAAACCAAACTATTGATTTTTCTGCCTGTCCTTCAGTCTTTCATTTTTCTATATCTTCACTTAATCGCTAGAATTAAAAATATAGGATTTGGGTACACAAATTTTCCTTATATTTTTTATGTTATATATATAATGTATATTCTTAACTATTGTCACATATACAAAGTATTTCATACTTATTTTATTTTATTTTAAGGATTTTATTTATTTATTTGACAGAAAGAAACACGGCTAGAGAGGGAACACAAGCAGGGGGAGTGAGAGAGGGAGAAGCAGGCTTCCTGTGGAGCTGGATGCAGGGCTCCATCCCTGGACTCCAGAATCATGATCTGAGCCTAAGGCATTCGCTTAACAACTAAGCCACCCAGGCTCCCCTATTTCATACTTTTAAAGAAGAGCCTAAGGACTTGTCTACACAACGCAAGAGCCAATCTAAAGGAGTTCCTAATAGCTGAAGTTGGAAAAATTTGAGCAGTAAAGTAAATATGGTTAGTATTGAGTTTTAGCCCCTGTAATAACATAAATATCCATAAATATAAATTGAAATAAATAATCAAAAAATAAGTACATGAGGCAGAAAGAATGGATCTTCCCCCCTTAAGAATTTCAATTAGTAAATACAGAAAGAAAGAAGAAAATAGAATATTGAAAATCAGAATAGAAATAGAAAGTCACCATTAGGCAAACCCACCAATAACTATTTTCACTGGCACGATCCACCGACGGACGCCAGAATTACGGGGCAAAGGTTGGAGAAGCAGGATTTGCAAGTATCACCCTCGAGATTTTCTAACAACAAGGGAAAAACAGTCACTGGACAGCAAAGCCAGCAGGACCCCCCCCCAGACCATGTGATCAAGGTCAGCATCACAGATAATAGGGTGAATCAATATCATGAACCCCTTGATAGGAGGTACTGAGAAGGATACATCACTTCCCTGCCATTCTTTTCAGACATGCACAACCTCATTTCAACTTTGGGAAAACATCAGACAGACCCCAAATTGAGGAACATCTGCAAAATAACTCATCAGTACACTTCCAAAGTTCTTAAATCATGAAAGACAGGGACAGATTGAGGAACTTTCACAGATTGGAGAAGATTTAAGAGAAATACCTAAATGCAGTGTGGGATCTTAGAACAGAAAAAGGACATTAGTGAAAAAAACTGGTGAAATTTGAATAAAAGCTGTAGTTTAACTAATAGCATTGTGCCAGGGTTAATTTCTTAGTTTTGATAATTGTAGCGTGTAGAATGAGAATGTTCAGAGAAGCTGTGTGAGGATATCTGAGAACTCTAGTGTTTTTGCAACTGCTTTTATTTTTTGTCTAAAATTAGTTTTAGAACCAAAAAATGGTACTCTTTTTTTTAAGATTTTATTTATTTAAAAAAAAAGGTATTCTTTTTTTTTTTTAAAGATTTTATTTATTTATTTGACAGAGAGAAACACAGCGAGAGAGGGAACACAAGCAGGGGGAGTTAGAGAGGGAGAAGCTGGCTTCCTGCCAAGCAGGGAGCCTGGTGCGGGGCTTGATCCTGGGTCTCCAGGATCATGACCTGAGCCGAAAGCCGTCGCCTAACCAACTGAGCCACCCAGGCGCCCAAAAAAAGGTATTCTAAAATAATATTTCCTAACTATATATTCCAGATAAGCAAGCCATGAGGAACCACAGCAAGGTGGGAGAACAGAGGGGAGGGCTTGTCCATGCATATATGGTATACACTAAAATGTTTCTAAGTGCTGGGATTATGAGTAATTTATTTTTCTCTTTATATTTTTCTGCATTCTTTTTTTCTTTTTTAAAGATTTATCCATTAGAGAGAGAGAGCATGTGTGCAGATGAGGGGCGGGGGGGGGGCAGAGAGAGAGAGAGAGAGGGAGAAACTTCCGCAGATTCCATGTTGAGCAGGGAGCCTGACATTGGGCTTGATCCCAGGACCCTAAGATCACCACTTGAGCTGAAACCAGGAGTCAGATGCTCAACTGACTGTGCCTCCCAGATGCCTCCAATTTTCCTGCATTTTTAATTTTTCTAGTGAACATGTATTGCCTTTATAATTATAATTAAATTAATAAATTATTCTTTTAAATGGTCTAAGCAAACAAAACTGGATGTCATTTAAAATTATTTTTTCTTTCCTTTCTCATGTATCTAATCCATCTATAAGTCTTGTCAGTTCTTCCTTCAAAATATATGCATTCCTACCACTTCCTCTGCCTACCTTTTAATCCATGCTTAATCCATCATTTTGTCATCTTCTCTGGCCTTCCTGTTTCCACCTATGTCACCTAAGTCCTTTCTCTGTGTGACACCAGAACCGTATTTTTTTTTTTAAGATTTTATTTATTTATTTGACAGAGAGAAACACAGCCAGAGAGGGAATACAAGCAGGGGGAATGAGAGAGGGAGATGCAGGCTTCCCGCTGAGCCGGGAACCCGATGTGGGGCTCGATCCTGGGTCTCCAGGATCATGACCTGAGCCCAAGGCAGTCGCCTAACCAACTGAGCCACCCAGCCGCCCCCAGAGCCATCTTTTAAATCAGCCTCCATCATTTCTTTCCTGCCGAGCCTCTGTAATACCCAATGATTATATTTTAACTAATTGGCCCTTGCCTCTCTCTGACTTGCCTTTCACCAGGGACCCTTGCCCCTGGCCCCTATACACCTTTTTTCAGACTTTCCTCTTACACAATCAGATGGTTCCTGTCTCAGGGCCATTGTACTTGCTGTCCGTGCCCAAAATGCTTACTTCCCCAGGGAGACATTCACTCATGCTATTAATCTTTATTTTTTCGGATCCTGCTTCATTTTTCTGCATAGCAGTTGTGAAAATAGGACATTGGAGCCTATTTATTATCTGTCTCTCTCACAGGAATGGAAGCTCTATTGCTCCCTTCTCGATACTCAGAACAACATCTGACACATAGCAGATGATCAATAAATATATATCAAGTGAATGAATCAAACTCTTGCCTAGTCCATAGGTGACCAGAGAGCCTACCCACCAATTTCTGTAGCTTTGACCAGGGTTGGGGTTGGGGAAGGGGTATCGTGCTGGTGGGTGGGTGGGTGGACTAGGCTTTAACTCTTGATCACTCTTGTCCTGCCCTGCCCTCCCTGTGGTTCACACCCTGGCAATCCTCACGTGTCCTATGACACTTTCTCAGCTTCCTCAAAAACTAGTCAGAGTCGCCAACAATAAGCATTTGTGGGTTTAGATGACGTTAGTGGGGATCACCTGGAGAATGTGGAGTGGAGAAACAGATAACTTCAGGACAAGCATTAATCATCCTTGTTCTTAAAATGCTGTGTTCTCACCACCACAGAATTTCATCCATACACCCACCGTCTATCTGCGAGCTCTCTCCCTCTTTCTCCTCCCTTCTCTCCCTTCTTCTGTCTGCCACTTTCTCCCACCCTTCAAGAGCACAGAAAAATCCCCCCCTTTGCCTCACAAAGAGCAGTTTCCCTTCCTTCAGAGCAGTGCCATCTGCCTACACTTAGGACTTGGAATGGGGATCGGGAGAACCTCCCGTCATGCACATTTCTCCCAAAGATGGTCTCTCGCTGAGAATCCAGTGTCCGTTGCTCATGTTTTTCTCCACCTCATTGCCTCTGTATTTTCTATTAGAGAAATTAAGGTCGAAGAAACTATTCTGTCAGGTACCCAAGTACAAAAGAAATAAAGTCAGGCAGGCTTCAGATCTTTCTTCTAAAAAAAATTAATGCTTGCAGACATAGAAATGTTCTTTTCCTTTTTTCTGCATCAAATTAAATATATATATTTTAATTTTATTTATGCTAATTTGATAGAGGGAAAATGGTATCTTTCTTTAAACTCTCTTTTATCATTTATTTATCTTTGTTTCAGCATCTTTATACAATTCATTGAAACTTCTCTTCCAAAAAAAAAAAAAAAAAAAAGAACCAATGGAAAAAACTTGACTCTGTCCCTGGTCCTCAGCCCCTTCTTTTCTCTTGCAGTCATGTCATCAACACCCTCTGGCATCGATACAGACACACATTTTTCACATTTGACATCTTACAATTGAAGGTGTGTGTTTGGTACTACATATGTGAAGTGTATCATTGTAAAGGTATTTAAAGATTATACTATAATTTGAGACTGAAATAGAACGTTTTTGTTTACAGAGAGATGAATGAAAATAAAACCATAAGGTATAAATTTAATATTGATGAGGCAAATATTCACTGTTGGAGAAATAATCACAATTCCATTTATTTGCAAATCAACGACCAAGGGCTTTAGGAGCCTTAAGGAAGCACCCACAAGCAGATGAAGCAGAGTGAGGCTCCCCCGCCCCCACCTCCAGCCACTGCCCTGAGGTACATGCATAAGTTTTGCCTATTACATACCAACCAGGGCAACAGAAGGAGATATTGGCAAATCCATTGGAATACATAAAAAAAAAGTCAAAGCCAAAAGACGCAGGTTGCACAATGTCAATGCATTGTTTAATTGGCAGCATTTTCCTTAATAGTTTGCCTTGATGGAATCTTAAGAATTAAAGAATTAAAGAAACATTTCATTTACAGTATGATTAAAAGTTGTAAGTGCTTTGGGTTTGTGTAGTTCTTTTATATGTATTATCTTACTTGATCCTCTCAACAAACCTGTAAGACCTTTAGAACACCTTATTTTATTATTGTCATATTATCTTATAATAATATTTATCATGATTACCATGACCATGTTGCAATTGAGAAATAATCATAACATATGTAAAACATGTAATATGTTACATATGATTGTAAAATAAAGATAAAGGTATTTATTACAATTTCTATGTCTATGTTGCAGTTGAAAAAATTGAAGCTTAGAGACTGAGAGTGATTTGTGAAGGGCCACACTAATAGAGTGTGAGTCTTGTGGTCTTGTCATAAAAGAAAGGTCTGAAGACTCTATCCTCCTCAAGTCTTGTAATATGTCAGTTTCATTATGTGGTTTCTCTAGACGATAAAAGGAAAGGTAACTGGACATTTCTCCAGATTCATCCTATATCCCTCTGCCCCAAGTGGGGAAAGGAGCTGATTGGGTTAGGTGCCTGGGTGTAAGAAACAGAAATCCCAACTCAACCAGGCTCCTGCAAGAAGAAAATGGATTATCTCACAGGAAATCCAGAGGTAGGACAGCTTTCAGGGTCAGTTGATTCAGTGACTCAGTGATGGCATTGGAGACTCCAGTTCTTTCCCTGTCCTCCTTCTGCTCTTCTCAGTACTGACTTCATCCTCAAATTGGTAGGAAGCCAGCTCCAGCCACTTCAGACAAAATACCCAAATATGACAGGACACAGAGAAGAAGAGAGAAAATAACTTCCTGGAGCTGTCTCTCAGGGAACAGGAAATTTCTCCCAGAAGTTCCTCAGCATGACTTCTCTCTTGTCTTATTAGAGTTAGAAAACAAGCTCATTCTTGAAGTAATAACAGGCAAAGAAGAGGAAATTACCCTTGCACCAGTAAGGCGTCATCTGGAGTTGGAAGTGAGGGCCTCCTCCCTTGAGTCACAACCAACCTTCTTAGGCCAGGAAAAGGAATTATTCACAGATCCTGTTTATCAGAGAATGCTTTACCTAGCAGGTGTGCTATTCGGATATAGTTTTTAAAATTTACCCTCATTAGGAAATCAGTTTCATCTTCGAATATGTGTACAATTACACACACACAGTTTATAAAATCATATGGTGTCTTCTTGTATTTTTATCTTTTGTAATATTAGTGCAATGAATGCGATCACCCGGAAACTCCAGGTACTTAATGCTGTACTATGACAATGGAAGCGGCAGATGAGAACGGGAAGTCAGGTTTGTAGGACAGGGGATAAAACCAAGAAGGCCTTGCTCGGTTGCTTGATAACTGAATGACAAGATCACATGTGACAGTTGCACTATTAGATCTGAAGTGAAATCATGAGCGGATTATAGAAAAGTCCTTGTACTCTTTCAGAAGCCATTTAACAAGTAGCAAATAAGACTGGAGTTGGACTATGACAGGATAATAGATTTTTCTGCCAGGAAAAAAAAGGATGTGCAGTCATTACCTCAAGGAACAAAGAATAAAAAGAGGAGCTTAAAACTGGGACTTTGTTCTGGAAAGCATTTGTAAGTAGAATGCATTCATCCTTAAATAAAAACCATATCTATTATTACATAGAAAATATGATGTGTTTTATTCAAGGATGGAAAAAATGTAGTAGTGACTTTGCTCATACAAAGAATGTGTATGTGATTAAGTACTGTTATCAGTGCACATTAATGCTGGAAATTGGGCAAATGGAAGCAGGGTATTTGTATTTTAGATTTTAATGGAGAGGAGTTACCGATCTCCATGAAAATGAACTTTATAAAATAATCTTCTTGGCTTAAAAAAAGGAAGCCCAGGGACGCCTGGGTGGCTCAGAGGATTAAGCCTCTGCCTTCAGCTCAGGTCATGATCCCAGGGTCCTGGATTGAGCCCCACATTGGGCTCCCTGCTCAACGGGGAGCCTGCTTCTCCCTCTCCCTCTGCTGTTCACCCTGCTTGTACTCTTGTCTTAAATAAATAAACAAAATATTTTTAAATGAATGAATGAATGAATAAATAAATAAATAAATAAATAAATAAATAAATAAATAAAGCAAGCAAGCCAGCCTGGAAGAACAACAAAGAGAAAAAAAGCAAAGAATATTATAGCTCATTCACAGAAGGCAAAATACAAAGACTAATGAATATATGCATAAGTATTCAACCTCAATAATACAGAAATGTAAAATAGAAGGAAATATTACCAATGTCTACCCATTGGCAAGAATAATCGGCAAGACCCACTTTTGTTAGAAGGACAGACACTTCTACGTGATTGGTAGAAGTGTAAATGTATACCATTTGGTGTGACAGTTTGGGAGTGGATCTAAAGTTTTTTCATGCACACTTCAAATCTTCTTAACTTCTTCTGTACCTTATTCAAATCCCAGCTCTGGTGACTCGGTGTGGACTCAGATGAGCTTCATACAGGTGCAAGCTGACCAATCTCCTACCCCACCCTAGGACTTCTTCTTCTTTTTTTTTTTTTAAAGATTTGTATTTGTTTATTTGATAGAGAGAAACACAGCCAGAGAGGGAACACAAGCAAGGGGAGTGAGAGAGGGAGAAGCAGGCTTCCCACCAAGCAGGCAGCCCATGTGGGGCTCCAACCTGGGTCTCCAGGATCATGACCTGAGCCGAAGGCAGTCGCTTAACCACTGAGCCACCCAGGCGCCCCAAACCCACCCTAGGACTTCTTAGATGACCCACAACTCGGGACTCCTGAAGAACATGCACAAGGGTCAACACACAGCAAACCAGAGGTGCTGGGGAGGGCACATCCCATCAGGCAAATCTCTGATGAGTGAGGGATGGGATCCACCAATAAATGTTTCTCCTTTTCCCAGTCTCCTTAACCCCTGCCCCAATGGATGGTCCCCAAATACATTTCGTTGGTTACCCAGAAATTTCTGTGGATTTAAGCAATAGCCATCTGATGCAGTGGCTAACTCAATAAGAAAGCTTAGTATGGGTTCTTCCTCCGTCCCCGCTTCACTCCCTCCTTTCATTCCTGGGATCATGATTCTCAGGAGGTACTAACATGTAAGCATTGTCTCCAGCTCTGTGGGAACCCAGCTAAGGCAGGTAGTAGCTAGGAAACTTTAGAGTGTCTGTGCCTAGACTTCACCTTCTGGAATCTCTCTTGTGGACAAGCTCACTAACATGTGCCAGAGATATATGTACAAGAATATGACCTGTAGTATTCCTTATAATAGGCAGAGGTAGTCATACTGTTACAGTATTTAATGAAAAAAGGAATTTATGGGAGAGGTATGTGTGGAAATATATATAAATCTCCTTGCATATTGTGCAGACATGAAAACATAGCTGCAAAAAGAAACTCCAAACTGTTAAGAATGAGGGTACAACAATCAGAATGGTTTCTTTTTTATTTTTATAATAATATTAATGAAATCCAACCCAATAAAGGTCTTTTTAAAAAAGGAAAGCAATCAGATATCAATGTTTTTAATGTTATCAGAAAGGAAAAATACCTAAAAATATGTCTAATGACTCAAGGTGTATGAAGCAAGGGAACTTTGTTTTCTTCCCCAATTTTAATTTTCTCACTGTTCTTGTCTCTTCCCTAGCAAATCTCTACTCACTTCTGGTCTGAGAGTGACTTGCCTTGGGTTTCTTTCTCTCATCCCCAAATCCATCAAAATTGAGCTCATCCGATTCCTGTTTCTTCAGGGTGCAAAGTTACAAGGGTGATGATGATCTAGTCTCAAAGTCAGGATTTCCAAACTATAAGAGATCTTCATGGCCATGTCATCATCTCAGAGATGAAGAAACCGAGACCTGAAGAAGGTAAGTGATTAGCTTAGAGGCACATTGCCACAGAGCTGGGACTAGAATCAGATCTCCTGATCCCCAGTTTGGAGCTCTTTCCCTTAAATGGTAATCAGAAAAAGTCTTTAGGTTATGGCATAGGCTGGTATTGTATGGCTAGTTGATTTTATCCCTTCAAGTAATAGAAGTTCTTAATCGACCTCAAAAGCACACATCTTTAAAGGGAACTGAAGAAGTAAATTAAGTGAAAGAAGGCCCTTAGGAAAACACTTGGGGGGTGAGTTCTGCTGTTGCACAATCCATACCTTGCATGAACCAGACATTCCCTATGCATCTCACCTCCACCTCTATTAAGGCCCTGACTAGCATTAAGTAGCATCGCACAAGGACCAAATGGTGAAAAGCGCTTTGATATGACTGCAGAATTTCCCTTCTGCTATTAGGTTTGGAAATAGCTATTATAATCACCAAACAGAGAGGTATGTGTGGAGATTCATATGAGCCTATATGCCCAATGTATACAATTCGGGAGGATTGGCATCAGGTTCTCTCTGATAATTTTTCTTTTATTTGCTAACCTTCTCAATGCCATTTCTCTTATTTTTTTCCCTTTTTAGTAATGTCTTTCTAAACATCCATGTTATAATGGAACTCACTGATTGGGCATGACAGAAGGAACTTAAAGAAAATTATGCATTGCTCTGATCTAGCCTAGGGCACACAAATCAAAGCCTCCACTGCAGACAAGACATAGTAAAATTGAAAGTAGCTACACTTTATATGGAAATTAGCTGCTCCTAGAATGCAGTATGGTTAAGCATATATCAAAAGCAAAGACAAGGAACATACGAAATATATTTCTGTGCTTGGAATATTCCCTTCCCCTTTTCTTCATATATAGGACAATTTTTAGTTTATTATGTGATATCAAAAATCATTTAACATGAAGATATGCATAGTTGGCATATTTGAGAAAAAAATTGGGTATTTTTCCTCTTCATTTTTTAATTTAACTAATATTTCATGGAAACTTAAAAAAAGAATCAGGACCTGAAGCACTGCTTTGAAAACATGGTGTCCTGATGCCTTTTGCTGAGGTAGTCAAGAAAACATAAAAGATTCTATTTTTCCTCCAGAGCAGACATATGCAAATTAAGATTTTATTTTCTTTTTCTCTTGATTGCTTTTTCTTTTTAAATTACAAAAGAAAAATCTAAAATAAGGGAGTCCGTATTTTTTATATTTCTTAAAGCTCAAGGAGACAAATTGTGCTGTTCAGAAAAGCTGTCTTGATCACAGATCTGTCTTCCCCTAGGGTCTGATGATCAACAGCTGCCCAATGCCGCGTCTTCCTCGGGGGGGAAAAGAGAAGTACAAATCACAGGGATTTGGTCACTGTCTTGCAGATGGCTACAGATCACAAAGTTTGCTGGATCTTGAAACTCTTGGTGTAGACGAGATGAGAATCTGGCTTTTAATTCTCTTAAAATACCTCTGTTTCTGCTTGCAAAAAACAAATTGCACAGGTTAATTTACATAGAAAGGGAATTAATTAATTAATTAATTTATTTATTTATTTTAAAGATTTTATTTATTTATTTGACAGAGAGAAAGAGAGATCACAAGTAGGCAGAGAGGCAGGCAGAGACAGAGTGGAGGAAACAGGCTCCCTGCCGAGCAGAGAGCAGGACTTGGGCCTCCATCCCAGGACCCTGAGATCATGACCTGAGCCGAAAGCAGAGGCTTTAACCCACTGAGCCACTCAGGTGCCCAGAAAGGGAATTTACTGAAGCTTATCCTGCATGATATAAAAAAATCCCAGAGAACCAAAGAGTGAAGCTGGGAGGATCTACAGCCGGAAGCATGTCCAAACCCCACGGAGGTCGGCTCCCGTGAAGGGCCTTTGTTGGCTGGACACTGCCGCCAGCCCAGCACCTCTGCTGAGACCCGTTAAAAAAAAATATGGCGTACCAGGCTGCCTAGCTACGTCCCATGGCACCCATTCCAATTAGTCAGTGCCTGCCCCATCATGCTGACTTAAAAAATATTTTTTTGTCTATACATAACAGATTTTAGATTTTTTAGTGGAGTGATTCCCTTTCATAAAAAAATTATGTACATATCTGTAAAGGTTTGTATGTGCCTAGAAAATATGGGTTCTCTGGGGAGTGAGAGAAGAGAGGGGTATACAGGAGGAAGTGAGAACTTAAATTTTTACTTATATATTTCTATGTTGCTTAAATTTACAAAGAGCATGTGTTCCTTTCACAGTAAGCATCCTGACATAAAGAAGTAAATTACTGTTCTAGTTCTTAGCATATTTAAGGTCACTTTTGTATTTGTGAACTATAATCTATGAGCTGTAATCATTCACTATTAGAATTGGAAGAGACCTAAGAGGTCAAGTGCAACTTCCCTAACCAAATCCTATAATGGACTGTCCACATTTATTGTCTCCAATGCTTTACTTCCTGGTCACAATCACAATAATTCTGACTTTGTTTTTGTTCCAAGTACCTTTATTTTATTTAATTTAACCTCATTAAGTTTTATTACTCTGTCACTTTTTTCCTTATGTCATCACAGGAATGCCTGAGGCCTGGATTTTGCTTTTGGGTCAGGGAAGCCAACATCAGCCTAGGAGTTGGCCTGAGTAGCACCCCGTTTATACATGACTCCCTAGATGGGGGGTGGGGGTGGGTAGCAGACACCTGCCACTGCCACAACACAAAACTGCTCTGGAAAAGGTTACTATGATCTTACAGTTGGAAGATCAATGGAAACTTTTCTCCTATTAACACACTCGATGGCTTTGCAGTCAACAAAATTGGCTACCCATTTCCTCTTTCTTGGTTTCCATAATGATGTTCCTCAGTTCTTCTTCCTCTCCAAGCTATTCCCTTTGAATCTCTTTCACCGGCTTCTCTCTCTACACAGCCCTTAAAAGACTACTCTATGTTTACAACCATAATCTTCCTCCCTTTTAGAGAACCTCAATAATCTTCTGTATCCTGTTGATCCCCAAATCTGTATTTCTTCCTCAGATTGTCAGCAAAGTCCTGGCAGGTAATCCTGCCCCGGCCACGTTTGTGCACAATTTTTTGTTTTATTTTGGAACTTCTGAGAACAGGACCAGAGAACTACTCATAGGTCAGGAAAGAGAAGCCACAACAAAGTTAAACCTCAGGGAGACAGGAGCTAAAGGGTGGTTCTGCAATTAAGAGGACTTTGTAGGCCAGAAGTAAGACCTTCATTCTGATGTCTCAATATAAATGTGACTAAGCCACACCCGTTTTCTGACTCATTAAAATGCAAATTCTTGCCTTATTTCTTGATTTAAGGGCAACTGTGACTCTTTAAACTCCTATTTCACCCTTTTTTCCCCCTCACCTCAAGCGTGTGGGACTGAGTTAATTATACTCAGACACACTATACTTTGCCTGTGCAAGGCCAAATTAATCGTTTTGATTTGTTTTTTTATTTCTCATTCTTACTCTTTCCATCATTTGATGGAACTACTTCAAAGGCATTGACCTTAATATGTGTAACATATGTCCTTGGATGGTATGCATCTCTGAAAGAAATATAAATGATGCTTTATTACTGCTTTCTATTTCTTTTTTCACTCAAAATAGTTTTTAAAATTGATGATTCTGTATATATATCTAGACTGCTGCAGGCTTTTCCAATGTATGTATCCATCATATTTACTCATCCACCCTCATGGTCATAGACATCTGGGTTGCCTCCAACTTCCCTGCTTCCAAAACAATGCTGCAACAGACAACTTTACATAATATGTCCATTTCTCGATCAATGACATTACTTTTCCGCTTTACATATGTAGAAGTGGGGTTGTTGGGTGCGTGCATAATTAACTTTACTAAATATTGCCAACTTAGTCTTTAGAATGGCTTACCAATTTACATTTCTGCAGTGTTTGAGGTTTCCCCTTTTCTCTACACCCTCATGAATTCTTAGGAAAGTACATTCAGAGTTTTGCCCAAGTGGGTTTGCCATGTAGCTCATCCTTTCAAACGAGCTCAAACCAGATCCAAGATTGGCCACTTTTGGATCAGGTGTCTGAATCTTTTCCCGTCTGGTGTAGCGAGTGAAAGGTAGGGTCACATGGTAGATAACATTGCTGATTTGCATTCCCTGGGGTAAGTGGGTGGGGCAGCTTCTCCTTAGAATTGTTTGTGAAGGAGGCAAGACCAGGCAGTCTTCATTCTTTAAGTCTCCTCCGTTTGTTGCCAGAGTTATCACTCCAAATGCAAATTAGCTCCGCTTGACTGTGTTGAGATGTTATGCCCAGAGGCTACAACCTAAACTTCTTAGTATGCTTTGCCATCTGGCTCCTAACTTCCTCTGTGGCTACAGTGGAACCCCTATGGTTTTCCTAGCAGGCCGTAGAGTTTCTTACCTCCTGGCTTTTTCTGTTACTGCTTCTTGTGCTTGCAAAGTCCTTTGGCATCCCCCAACTCATTTTCCTATTACCCTCCTCCTGACCCATCTTACCTATTTTTAAGCCTTGCCTCTAGTCTTACTACCCCCAGAAATCACTCTCTGCCCACTCCAGCCCACATGTCTTCTTGCTTGACCTGGCTCCCCACCAGCTTTTCCGTGACAGTGTCTACTCCTTTCCTCTACTTTGTGGCGCTGCTGCTAGCCTGCTTGCCTGCATGTTCTCTGAAAGCCAAGAAAGCATCTTATTTGGCTTTTTCTCCCAAGAGCCTCACACAGTATTTCTAGTGCTTTCCGCTATGCTGTGGAGAATTCCCCTCATTTATCCTAATTACTTCCATTCTACAGGGCAAGAACCTGAAAAATTGAGAAAGTCATCTTCCTCATGTCAAGAAACACTGAACGACAGTTTTGTGTAGACTTTTAAAACTTTCCTTCGGATTTTTCCTTCTTATTGAAAAATACTGAACTGTATGGAAACAGACATCAAAATAATACTTTGGATTCTAAATTACATGAAGAAATTCACCCTGGAGCTTCAAACTAAAGGAAGAAATTCCTTAAATCAGAAAGTATAGATACTAATTTTTAAAAAGCTGATGTCAATTACTAAGTAATATTTTTCTCTTTTATTTTAACTTTTCCTACCATTTTTTTACTTTCTGTCAGAGATATAGCAATCAAAGTCATCATTTCTGTCAAGAAACTTTGCAGAGAAGTTTACAATACTGAATGTACTATTACAAAAATATGTCCTTTTCAGTTTTCAAAAGGCCTTGAAGTGTTTTGCAGAAATTCTCCACCCACTTCAGTACTCTCTGCTCTCGACCTTGAGAGAGTGCTACAGAGTTCCCACTAGAGCTGGGGAGGAGAGAGACCATTCTGTTATTTTTCCATCCATTCTGAGAGTCATGCAACTAGAGCTGGTGGTGAGTGTGGCCATTAACTCCAGGCATTTTCCCTGCCACTTCAGAATAGGATAGACAGGTGTCAGAGGGAGCAGAGATGGGGTGTGTGAGGGTTCAGCGTAAGACGGCTTTGTAGCTTGCCGCTAATGCTTTTTCAATTTACACATGTCTGAGGCAGGGCCATCGCTCTCCACAGTCCTGAGAATGGAGTTTATTATTTCTGTGCTGTGAATTAGGGGCAGGAATCCGTGTAAATCGAGGGAACTCAGATGCATGGGGAAGTTTTGCACCTGACCTTGCAAATCCTGCGCCAGGACTGGGGACTTCTGATTCTCTGCTTGTTTCCAGTCACCGAGAAAAGAATTTCCCATCAATCAAGCGTGCCACACAGGCTGATAGCATTAATGTTTATAACCATCCGAGAATCATCACGTTTATCACATCGGAAGCAAACTAGCAAATTATTTATGATATACTTCATGTGTATTGTTTAGGCACCCAGCAGCGTTCTTTCTAGCAATGCCCATGAATGGTTTCAGTGGGAGGGGCTGAGGGCAAAGGAGGGAAGAGGTGATAATAGTAGCAAGATTTGTGACCCATTATTTTGTTTTAACCTTTGATAAAATGATTCACAAACAAAAAAACTTGAAAACTGCTGCATTAAAATTATGTCATCTCCAGAAGTGAACTGAGGTACTACCTCATCATGAAATAACACACGCAGTTACTGAAAGCTTGAAAGATACAGTCTGGAATCACAATTTTTAGACATATATTAATGTATAGTTAATTATATTATTTATGGTAATTATATAATATATATTTATATACAATATTTAAATTAATTAACTAGATGCTTGGCACTATATACATCATATATAAAGAAAAATCTTGCCCCTTGCCCAGAGTGTAAAACAGTTTAAGAAATACTGTGAAGTCCGTTTGTGGAAAAGAACGATTTGTGATTCACCGACTAGTTTAAGTAAGTGATCCAGTTAGCTTTATCTTCATGAAACATTAAGAACTATGCAAAACTAACACAAGTATTTCCTTGATTTTGTAAAAAATCTGTCTTTGATTATGGAAATATGTGATGTGTACAATAAACATAGTCTTAAATTATACTTTGTTTTATGCTATCCAGAAGTTGATGACTTACAGAGGCTGGGAAAAGTAGAAAAAGTAGTTCCCACTTGACTAGGATTCTGTTTGTTCTATTTACTTATAGACTTGATCAACAAATCTAAAGTCAACCCTTCATTTTTATCTGAATATGAGCAGATGGGCAATTTCCACGTAAAGGTAAACTGATATAAATATAAATACATAACAAGAAGTGTTTCATGAAAATTTAAAGGAAATGAGTTCTTTTATTTATTTATTTTTTAAAGATTTTATATATTTATTTGAGAGAGAGAGGGAGCGTGAGCTAAGGGAGAGGCAGGTAGAAAGGGAGAAGCAGACTTACTGCTCAGCGGGGAGCCCTACCCAGGATTCTATCCTAGGACTCTGGGATCATGACCTGAGCCCAAAGCAGAAGCTTAACCGATTAAGCCTTCGGGGCACCGCGAAAATGAATTCTTTCAATTTTCATTTATTCATTTATTTCTTAGATTACATAAAACTAAAAAATATATATTAGGTCATCTAGGCATTTATTTGGAGCCATTAGAGGATCATAAAATGTCTATTGTACATTAGAACACAACCAAAAGAGGAAGCTCATGTTCTTTTTCTCAGCTGAACCTACGAGAAGCCTTGACAAGATTCTCAATATAAATCTCCAGTTTCTTAATCAGAGATTAATTATGGGACGAGAAGGCGTTTAAACAGGTATTTTATGCAATGCCGTCCATGTGTTTTAGTCAGTACTTCACCGAAAACAGCTCCAAATCAAGATGCTTTCCTCCTCATAAAAAAAAAAAATTGTCAGACAAGGAAACATCGATTCCACTCATAGTCTACCCCTCCCAAAAGATGTCTTGTAGATGAGGTGGCAAATCTTCTGGAGTCCCAAATGCCGATGTACTGGCTTCAGTGACAGCCTCTGTGAGTACCTAAGTCCTTTTAAAGCCTATGAGGTGTCTTTTAGGATCATGACATCCTCAGTGAGTAGAACATGGGCAGGTTAGGGTCCTGGGCTCTCCCTGTTGAGAAGGAAGGGAGCAACCCTTCAGCCTCCATTTTTCCCATGAGCCATTTGGAATCTTTTAGTCTGTAGTCTGCCAGAATGTTCTACTTTTTATTTCTCCTCCTCCTTGGATGATGACTGTGGGCCCCAGGTGCCAAACTGTGGAACATAATTGTCTACTGATGGTGACATCTGGTTTGTTGGCAAGCTTCTTCCTGAGTTTTTTTTCTCAATGAATAAATGATAGCTTCGAGCTGGGTAATAATAGAGCTTTGTCTCCTAACCTCTTTGGGCCAGGTTTATTTTAAATTCATTAGCTTATGTTAAGAGTAAACTCTGAGCCATTGATAACCCCGGCTGCAAGTTAGTCTTCAGAAAGTTTTGCAGCCGTAATTAGCCTGGAAAAAATTCTGCAGCTGATTTTTTAATGAAACATTTTTCTATCTCCAGGGATGTGAAAATAAGGAAGATTTTTGAGTCATTTACAAGGGAAAAATCAACTTTTACAATTGTTAAGTGCTAATCCAAAGTACGAAGAGGGTGCTTTTGTGAAATTGTCCCCAGAGACAACATTTACAGAAGACTTCTGAATTTACATAATATGGATACAATCTATCCATTCTTTGTGCTTTTTAACATACCATATTCACTATCTGTAGCATCCTTTTACTATCTCAAGGTTGTTCATGTCTAATATCTACTGAAAACTGAAGAAAAATCATCAGTACTTAGAAAAGACAAAATAGTAAATTAAGCTATTATTTAAAAGTAAAATTCAAATTTTTTTTAAAGGAAGAGAAAGTTCAAAATATTAACTCCTATAATTGTAGAAATTTGACCCCAAACTTTCTGGTCCTGTAATATATAGTCTCTCTCTCTCTCTCTCTTTCTTTCTTTCTTTCTTTCTTTCTTTCTTTCTTTCTTTCTCTCTCTCTCTCTCTCTCTTTCTTCTTTCTTTCTTTCCTTCTTCTTTTTTTTTGCCTTTGTCATTAAAGAAGGAAAATTCCATGCTACAAAGTTCAGTACTGATAGACTGAGAAATTGAGAAATTTCCATTTGCTCAATTAGTAAGTCTACTGTTAATTTTTTTTGCTAAAGAACAGATAAAAAATTACACCAAAAACTAGGTAATGTTACCATGTAGGCTTATTTTTCTATAAACAATTCTTAAGGAGATAAAGTCAGATGATTTAGAAAATACAGATGTCACTAATACATCTGTGAGGTTGTATTTGCCTAAATTGTATTCCTAGTGAGTAGCACAGTAGTTCGTGTTTTTTGTTTTGTTTTGTTTTGTTTTTTTTTAGCATGGTGGTTTTCCTGCAAGGTCTAGAAAGCACACACAATTATTACAAACCAGTAACCAAGTTTACCATTTTCTTGAGCTTCTAGGCTAAACAACTAATACCAAGAATTGGATTTTAATACACAAACCAAGCCAAGATGGAAGTTGGGGTATAGTTGTAAATGGAATCTGTCTCTGAAGAGGTGGGCAGATTTTCACAAGAAATAGTCTAGAGCAGGAGAAAAATCATGGATTGAGGGGTGGGGGCTTTACAATGCTTGAGGGAATGGATAATAGGGCCAGGGGAGCGACTTCACTGTAAGGCTGAGGAGGACGAAAAAAACTTCAGGACACAACAGGGAAAGAATGGGAAACGTGGCCATTGTCTGGAAACAGAATGGAAAAGTGGGAAATTGAAAGGGACTTTAAGAGATTTTTTAAAAATGAAGAAGAAGTAGTAAAAGTTATAGCAGAACTTTAGAGACGCAAACCTTGAGAATGATAGATGTGACTGAGGTTTCTGAATTAGTACTTTTGAGACAGGCTTGAATTTACTCCCTGAATCTCTGAATTATTTGAAAGCAGAGTCGCCATGTTCCCCTTGCACTTCCTCACCTTAGATTCCATGTCTTCTGTCTTGGCTTCCATGCTCTCTAGAGACAGCTCTGCAGAAGCCTGCCAGGGCTTCTTTCCTAGTCGATTTTTCTCCCTCAGGTCCCCGTTGGCCGCTGCTGACTAGCAACAGCCAGAGTTGTCTCCCCTTGTTTCTGTGGTCCTCCCCTCTGCTGTTTCTCCTTCTCCCTGGCAGTGTGCTCCTTCCCTGGGCCTTCCTCCTCCTTCTGCTCCCTCAGCTTGGACATCACCGTCTTTCTCTGCACTCTTCCACATGGTATCCCACACGACCTCAGGATACCCGACTCCTACGTAAAGACAAGCTTTAATCTGGACCTTACTCTGACTTCTTTCCCAGGCTCCACCCTCACACTGGCCTGCTAGACTCTGCCAGGATTTCCCATTGGTACCTCAAATTTAAGGGACTGAAACAGAATTATCTCTCCATCACAAAAGCTGCTTCTTATCTTATGTTCCCTAACCCTACAATTAGTATCATTGTCTTTCCAGTCACCCAGGCTCAAAAAGATTGATTATCTTGGATTTCTCCCTCCCTCTTTGCCCCCTAGATTCAATTGTCAAGTCATTCTTCCTTTGCAATGTCTCTCACATTCATTGACTGTCATCATCACCACTCCAGAGAAGCTTCTGTGACAATGACTTTCTTATTGTTCATTTGACTCCAATATCTCCCATGGGATGTACTGTTAGTATAATATGGATAAATACTTACTGAATTAATAAATACTATTAACATTCATTCAGTCAACAATTATCAAGTGCCTGCTCTATGCTAGACAAAGGTCCGTGGAGATAGAGAGAGGAGAACAAAAGAGTCTTACATTACACACAAACATCAAGGGGTCCTGGGTGGCTCAGTCATTAAGTGTCTACCTTCGGCTCAGGTCATGATCCCAGGGCTGTGGGATCGATCATGCCCCATACTGGGCTCCCTGCTCAGTGGGAGGACTGCTTCTTCCTCTCCCACTCCCCCTGCTTGTGTTTTCTCTCCTGTTGTCTCTCTCGCTCTCTGTCAAATAAATAAATAAAATTTTTTTTAAAAAAGGAATATCAAGTATTTCTTTAAAAGATGGATTCTAAAAAAATTAATACATAAAAATAAATAAATAAAAGAAGGATTTTTGAGTTTCTGATCTGCTAACTCCACATAAAAAGAGTGAGAAATATGGTTTTATTTATAGAGAAATGGAATAAAGAAGAGCTTGTTGATGGCAGCATCTATTAAACAATGGCAGAGGATATTACAGTTGCTTATAAAGTTTCCTTTCCTGAGTATTTTTAAGAATCAGCTAGGTTGATTATTCATGAAATAAACTCTAGGTTCAGGACCAAAATAAAATCACACTAATGAGACTCAGTGTACCTACTGATCCATTTACTTTAGTCAGTCTTGTTTCAGCTCGCTTTCGCACTGGGATCTGTCTGTGGGTGACCTCTGAGTACATTTGCTGGAGGCAAAGCCTTCCATTTTCTTTGCCGAGTGGTAACCAGGGAAGGATGTGGATATTGCTCAAAGAGAAGTAAGTGGCTTTAAGCCTCTGTTTAAAAATCCTAAGTTTTTGGTTTAAATGCTGTTTTGAGTAGTTCATTATTGAAAATATACTTCTGCTTTGAGAAAATGCCCAAGCTCTTCATCAAAGGCAAGCAGCTGATTGCTAAGAGAAGGATATGGTACAAGAGCAAGCCAAGTGTTGATTATAAGAAAAGTGGAAGGCTTCCAGCTAGTTAATAAAGCAACCTGCTAACAGTTTTCGGGTTGGAAAAAATGATCAAGGACTTTCCTTTAGACAGTTTCATTTGATTGCTCTCACTCCCTCACCATCAGAAGGTTTGCGCAATGCCATGGAAAACTGTAGGAAGAGTCTGCATGGGATTCGCCATCAGACCTGGGGTTGGGGTCCAGTTCTATTCGGTCCTATTCTATTCTATGCTTATAAATCCCTGAGCAAGCCACGCTGGCGGAGCCTCGGTTTCCTCACTTACCAAACAGGTTAACAGTAATCACCTGGCTCACTTGGTTATTGGAAAAACTTCACATCTGTCGAAGAGCACTGTGAGCTAAAAATGCCCTCAATTATCTATGCAACTACTCAGTAATAATTAGAAGGGAGGTGCTGAAAACCCAAAGTTTGCATTTTTAATTAAAGTTACATCTTAAAACAAGTTTGACAGACATGATGTGTAAGAAATAGCAAATAAGTTTGTAATTTGTTCTCAAGGGTTTATTTAGTTGTATCCTGAATGTGGATTATTTTTAAAAGTAAATTTCAATTTGCTCAAGTGCTATGTTCTAAAATGCACTTGTAAATTAGTTTTTGAAATGCGTGGCATATTTTCTCACAGAACAATGCTATAAATGATGATTAAGTCTCCAATACAACCTGTAAAGACTACCCAAAAGTAACTAAAATGTCAGGCTTTTGCAGTTTGGTCAAGGACCTTAGCCATTTTCTCGTGTCTCCATGCAGCGTAAACTACAGGTTGGACATCATTTGGGCTTTTGCTGCTACTTGGAACATGGGAAGAAGGACTTGTGGAACCTCAGATAGTGCTGCATTCTCTCCACATCCCCAGGGCCTGATCAGAAGGCAATAGGGCTCTTGGAATGTCCACATACCTGTCTGCCCCACACCCAGCACAGGTCATACTGAGTCCTTATCTCCTCTCTATTCAACCTCTATTTCCGCATGGAATGTGGTGAGTCCTGGAAAATAAATTCTTGAAAAGAGTAAGACTCATGGTAGAATCCCAGCCACTCCTGCTGCTCCTGTGGGGACTCTCTTCCATAAGGAGATTAGAGCCATTGTGGAATATCTGCCACGGATCCAAGAAACTCCAGGTCACACAGGGGAGGGGCCAGAGGAAATAAAAGGCTTAGCGTGTTTGCTCCCTCCCAGAAACTTCCAGGCCAAACAGACACATGAGTTAATATTTTCAGTGGGAAATTTGTAAATTAAAGGTCTCCATGTAATATTCCTTCACTGCAAATTCTTGTGTTATTTTAACAGAGGGGATATTTTTGCTTTTTGAAAGAACACTAAAATGAAGAGCAGACTTGTTAATCATTCAGCTAAGATAGGCATCATTTTGATGTCTATAATAGTCTAAAATGATGAGAAATTTCTTAAAAGAAAGATTTCCATGATGGGACAAACAAGCTTGTCATATATATATATCATATATATAATATAGACATATATATTATATAGACATATAATATATATTATATATCACATTATATATACATATTAGATATATATATGGTTTCATGGTGTTAAATCAATAGATGGAGAAAAGACTGAAAAATGTGTATGATTAGAAATAGCTAAGCCAGTATTTTCAGTCTGAATGATATTATAGTGATGTCTAAATGGTAGAGGCTTCCAATCTCTCAGTCCCAAGGTGCTAACAGGGCTCCCACCTGTGGTTGTGCGGGTTGTGGACTGAACAAAGGGAGCTCGCCTGGGTGTTAGTGATGCTGAAATCTGGGGAGGCACTCTAGCACATAGCTAAGCTGGAAGGAAGAGACACTTGCGTGATATTTACACTCAAGTGCCCAGTATGCTAGCGACTATCCTGTATGGACCCACCCACCTGCAGGAGAAAAAAATGTGCAGCCAGGGGACATCTTTAGCACAACCAACTCCATTAATCTGTTTATTATAAAGTTGACATTTTAAGTGTTTATTTGTGAAGGAGAAGGGAAGTTCATACTTACTGAGAGCCTGTGTTGTGGTAGGCACTGTGTTACTCTGTGAGAGTATGCTGAAGTCCCTCAACCCAAATGGAGAAAGGCAGTGGAAAGAAATACAAGCAGATAATAATTACATTTTAAATGCCAGTGTGTTAAATTAGCATATTTTTTTCATAAAATTTGAAAATACTTTATCTTATTTGTCACAATAGCTCAATGAACAAACTGATATTATCTACATCTGACAGGTAAGTTATAAAAATGCTAAATGCATTAGTAAGGATTTACTAATGTGTTTAACTCTAGTCTCCAGACCCTTAATTCTGTGCTCTTTCCATTGCGCAGGTAAAAGGCAGATTTAAGTGATGGAAATCCGTAGGTTGAGTTCTGGAATAGAAAGTAGCGTGTGGGCTTGAGGTTGGTGGAGGAGAGGCTAACATTGGAAAGAAACTAAACGGTAAATTTGAAGTTAACAGGTACACTGTTAACCATAGCTGAAAACCATGCAAACAAAAAAAGGAAAACAACAAGAGATGTTCTTAGAACCCAAAGTCTCAGAACATTTTATGTAGCAAGTTCCTTAAGAAGCAGGCCCTGCCAAGGTGAGGTGGGACAAGTCAGAAAGAGATCGTCCCAGATTCAGTCTATATGGGAAAAGGAAGGCAGGACATTAAAAGCAATATATGCCTTTAACAATTTGAATTATCCTTCCAGGATATTTTAAGAAACAATCATATTGACTTGACATAGATGCTAGTAAAGTGTTTGTTTTCAGAGGCCAAAAAGCTTAGGATAGCTTCATGGTTAGGAATACAACATACCCTTAACCCGTCACGGAGCCACGGAAGACATCACAGTGGTACGTGACTCCCTGGGAAACAGAAGTGGTTAAGCCTTTCAGCTGGTATATAAATTTAGTTCAGTGCAGCCAAAGACAGGCTTAGTTAAATCCAACTTTCGATTAATTGTGAATTGAGTGTCTCAACCGGTTTTCTCAGAAACCTGTGCCATTATTCAATTTCAGTATGCCCTTTCTTCTTGGCATTTATCATTCTGTCCACCTACCCTTTTATCCTTTCATCTGTCCATCTTCTATCCTTCTATTCAACTATTTTAGCCCCCACTGGTCCTTCAGTTCATCCGTCCTTCTATCCATACCTTCAACCAGCCATTCATACTTCTATCTGTCCATCTACCCATCCCATAATCCCTTTTTTCTTTCTCCCCAGTTAAGTTAATTGCTTGTGGATAAGGAGGTACGAGCAAACAGCACCGGAAATCAAGATGCATTTAGGTGTGCAATTTCAGGCAAGTTGGAAGATGTGTAATTACATCCTTTATTATAGTCCTGGTAGCCCCCTAGTTAGTTGATCATGTTGAAGCTTGGAACCAAAGATAATCAGATATAAAGATCAAGCTTAATTTAACAACGTTTTCTGTTGACCATTTGCATTACTGGTATACATTATGGAAACTACCATTTCACTTTCTGAAAGTACATTTAATCCATCCTATCTGTCCCTACAAAAGCCTTTTATTATTAATTTTAGAGATGTTCTACTGACTTCTGCGGTATTTGAGGAACATATTTATTTTCCCTATTAAGCTTTGTGGACAGAAATAATTTCTTCCTTTTGTATAGCACTTTACCATTTAGAACACTCTTTTTCAGATCATTCTTGATTCTCAATTAAAAGCCAAACTCAATATTTTGCATATGTTTTGCTGCAAATCTCATTTCATCTCAGGTGAGCCCACCGACCCCCTTTGCCCCCCTGGGACATGCCCCGGTGCTGTTTTCATTAACTTTCCCCCGGTGTTTGTTTGGATATTCAGATGATGATGAAGTGGATGTTGTTCTCATTATTCCTGCCTCCGGATGGGGTGGACCACCATCTGCAGATGCTGTGTAAGTGATCATCTTGGCACTGACCCATATGCCACCTTTGTAGTCATGAGGATTCTATCCGAGAGATGCCATCTGGTTTTCACTGAAGCCGGTGGAAAAGTGGGGGGTCTATGTTTTACCACGGAGATGTGTGTTCAGAGAAAAAAATCAAGTGTTTTCTGCTCCCATCAGGGACAGAGCATCAGCTGTTGTGTTCTTTGCATCAGATTTTCTCATGGCCTAGACCTTCATTGTTACAGTTGTTTTATCAGAGATGTTAAGACGCCCTCTGCACTCTGCAGAGCTGGGCTGGGGTGTGGGTTGGAAGGGAGAAGGAGTGAAGAGCAACTGTTCCAACCATACAATCTACAGACCTTACATGATTTAGCCCAACACACCGATCCTGACTTTTTAGTTTTTTTGATGCCAAATACTTTTGGAGACTATCAGTTTTATGTATTAAAGTTTTATTCAGAGATCATTTCAAATTACAGAACAATGATAAGAACTGTGCAAGGAACTTACATATAGCCTTCACTCAGTTTCATTCCTAGCTTATGTTTGGCACTTTTGCTTTATATATATTTATCCTGAACCACTACTTTAGTGTAGATTTCCTAAGAGCAAGAATTTTTTTTCTTTCTTTTCTTTTCTTTTCTTTTTTTTTTTTTTTTTTTTTTTTTTTTTTTTTTTTTTTTTTTTTTTTTTTTTTTTTTTTTTTTTTTTTTTTTTTTTTTTTTTGGTACACATAACCATAGTGCAATTATCAAGTTCAGGAAATGAAAATTGGCATAAAACTACTGTCTAAGATGCAGTTCATAATTTCAAAACAAAACCTGGGCTAAAGTTACAAAAATTCTCCACCATGTTTCTTCCCTTAATCCGGTAGTCAAGATTTTTTTATAGCCCTTCTTATCTTGTGGCCTCTTCTACTATGGAAACGTAACAACTTTTGAATGCCCCATGCACATGTCACAATTTGTAACACAAAATAAGTACTATGGGGAAGATGGGTGGCTCAGTGAGTTAAAGCCTCTGCTTTCCACTCAGGTCATGATCTCAGGGTCCTGGAATCAAGGCTCGCTTTGGGCTCTCTGCTCAGCAGGAAGCCTGCTTCCTCCTCTCTCTCTGGCTGTCTCTCTGCCTACTTGTGATCTCTCTCTGTCAAATAAATAAAATCTAAAAAATATATATATTTTATATACACTATGGGGAACAAACAGACACAGTTCACACACTTGACTCTTCCTGAGCTTGTAGGAAGAAATTCATCCTTTGTCCTATAAGGTGTTTCTGAGATTTGGACACATGTCAGTTTCTTCCTTCTCTCCTCTTTTTGACCCCATGTATTTAGTGCAACTAGAGCAGGAATCCTAAATGCTTTAGGGTTTTGTTTGTTTGTTTGTTTGTTTGTTTTCTGCCTTATTCTCAGGATTCTCTTCCCAGCCCTTGTTCAAGCAAGGCAGTCTTGTCTTTTAAATTGTTTCTTCTTATTCAGAAATTCACCCACGCCTTCAATGATCAAACTCCCTCCCATAGGATAAGATTTTAGGTGAACAACATGTACTCTTTAGACTCTTTAGGATAACATCATTGATTTTTCAGAATGCTTCAAAAGGAAATGCATAGAAATAAGCATTATTTATAAAGGTATTTTTTTTCATAATCAGTAACTATTCATCTCTGCTATTAGCAGGTTTATCAATCACGGAGAGGGAAGCAGGCATCCAAAGTTGGCTGGCAATCAAGGATAGCACAGGAAGCTTGTTTGGAAAGTATATACATTCTTAACTACTTCCTATTTCCTTATGAATTTTCTGGGCTTACTGCATTTAGTTTTATAATTTGTGTCCTGTTTCCACCACTAATTTATTCCCTTGCTTACTAATTTATCCAGATAAAGGTCTTGAAACTACAAAACATAATGATGATTCATTCCAAACATTATTTCTTATATTTACTTTGCACTGACGATAGCTAGTCTCATAGTTCAAAAATAATGTTTTCCTATAAAATGTGTTTTTTAAAAAAATGGTGAAATGTCGAGGTAAAAGACCCCAGTTTGGCAGAGTAATTAGTTGGTCAACTGTTTTTTTTTTCATCCCATAAATTACTTCTCTGTCAAGTGACAACAAATGTAATTTGGACTGAGATTAATTACATAATAATTATGCTTAACATAATTGGTTAAATAGAGGAATTTCTTATGAAATGGTAGATTCTTAAATTTATACAAATAAGACCAGATGGTGAACAGCTAGTTTTAATTAAATTAGGTTTGGTAATTATAGATGATTAATTTTAAATTTGACTCAGATTAGAAAGACTATATTAAGGAAATTATTTTTAGTTTTTCAATAGGATGATAATGTGTCAGGATAATTATAAAACCCAATACCTTGGATCAAATTAATAATCCCTTAATTTCACTTTGACAAATAAGACTTTGGAAAAGGTTACTGAGAAAAATGATAGCATTTCCTTCCTTAGAGGTGTTTGAGATTCAATCAGACACAATGAATATAGGAGGTTAGGGGTCTTCACAGAGAAGGGGGGCAAGGAGGGCAGTGGTTTTAAGGATAAAGTAAATGATTTCCTAAAGATATTTCTAATTTCTGAATGTGGTGACTAAGCCAGTATTATGACAAAATGCATGCTAATCTTTCGGACCACAAAAATGGCTTCTGAAAAGGATGTAAAAAAAAAACCAGAAAAGCACGTATGTAAAAGAAAGGGGTTTTCTCCACATTTTCTTTTCATTCAGAAGGTATTTTCACACAGCTTATCATATGAACTCTGGTACAAAGAGTCCGTGAATTGCTTCTAACCGCAGGAGCCATGTGTCACTCATCTGTGAAAAAGTCTGAATCAAAAAGTGCAAGAAAAGATAAGACTGGCTCACTGAGGGGCCTGCCCCACACTAGGTAAGATTCATTTTTATTCTACATGGATGGCTTTTGATTATGTTTGTTTGTTCATTCATTCATTTATTCATTCATCAAATATTTATTGCATGCAAAGCTCTTTGCTGGCGATATGGTTTTATTAGGCACTTGTTTTCAAAAAAAGACTTTGATGCAAAAGCTCACTTTCTGATCTTGATTGTGTCTATATGCTTCCGGCAACACAGGTCTTTAATTAGCTGTTTTTACTACTTCCTTTAACAGGAAAGCAAAGTCTGACCCTAGCTTAAGATCAGCCTCATGCGGAAGTGGCCTGAATCCTCGGACAGTGTAACCAGGAGCACAGCTGCAGAGGTGAGGTCTCTAAAGGAAAGAGCGCACAAAGCCACCTCATAGGGTCTTGTGTGTGAGGAGACAGGGTAAGGCCACCAGGTTGGCTGAGGGCCACATCCCAGGGAGCCCACCCTGCTTGCAGGCTGAGGATTACACCCTGCCTCCCTGACTTGTGCAGGACTGACAGTGACTGTAGCGGAAATCCACTTTAAGAAACTGTAGGGGTTTTCAGCGGCCTGAGGCTAGAGGCCTAAAGCCAACCAGGAGAGCCTTTTTTGTTTGGGGTTAGAGGGACTACATCTGCCAGATTATAGACAGGAAGGGTCCTTTCATGAACAGGAGATTAGAACAGGAGAGATGGACTTTTATTTTTAATTATATTTTTCAGGACGCAAGTCATGCGTAAGTATTATAGAAAGCTTATAAAGACCTCAAGAGGCAAAAAAGAACTTAAAAGGATTTAAATCCCACCATTTAGCAATTACCACTCAGTGTTTTAGGGTACTTCCTCTAGATATTTTTCTATGGATATCTATTTTTATCTTAGAAAGAATACAGGTGTTTGTGTATACACAATTTTTTATTGTATATACAATTATATATATTGTATATACACATATATATTGTATATATGTCACTGGATAACATATTGTGAGCATTTTCCTGTGTCAGTCTATTTATTTCACCTCAACCAATCACTGTGAAGGAAGCATGGTGTTTCACGATATGACCTTTAGCTATTTGGCCAAGCCCTATTTTTAGACATTAAAGACTTCATTTTTTTTTAATTCTTTTTTTTTTTTTTTTAGCGTGATAAACTCCCATAGTCCAGTGTTGTTGAGTTTCTGTCCAGAGAACAAGGGTTCTTCATCTAGAATTGGATCATGCTCTGTGTGGCTTTCATGAAATTATGAAATCTGAACTCTAATTCTTCCCTTCTGCGTTCATTACTTTCTGCACACTTGCAATTGTCGGTGATTATAGCTTATTCTTATCAGGTGAATTTTAGGTTGGTTACCTTGTGGTGACATAAAGTAACACCCCAATGTAATCAGTAAACTGTAATACTTAATTAATAAATGATGAATGAAAGGTTATTGCCCGAAGGATGTCTTAGCTTGGTGGTTTCAAACCTTGGCTGCACATGAGAACCACCTGAGGGGCTTTGAAAAATCCTAACGCCCCGGCCTCACCCCAGTCCGATTAAACCAGAATCTCTGGGTGGGCGCCTGGGCGCTGGCTGCTACTGTCGAGCTCCCTGGGTAATCACCGCGAGAAGCCGGATTGGAGAACCACAGGTTCCGGGTCAGGTCCCATATTGTTTCGGAATGTGAAGTTTCTTTTGACTTCTCTGAATCTTTGACTCAAACAATGACAAGATGGCTGGGCTGGCCGGAAGTGGGCATTCGCAGCTGGAGAGGGGAAGTCTAGCAGGGTTGCTGCCTCCTCGGTCCCCTGAGGCACAGGCCGGGGGTGCTGCAGGGCAGCAGCTGGCCTTGAATCCCTGGGACAAAGCCTGGCCTTGCAGAACGGATGAGCAGTGCCCTTGAGGGTGACAAAGCAACACCAAAGGCAATAGTCTGTGTTCTCTGAGCCACTCAGTGTCCCCAACAGCTCCATGAGGCTGGCGCTGTGACAGAAAGTAGCTAATAGAAAGTAGAGGCAAAGGGTACACACTTAGCTCTATCTCCTTGCTGTTCCACATCTGCTTGCTGTCCAGGCTCAGCCCCTACAGCTGTGTAACTGCCAGGAAGGGACTTAAGTTCTCTGTGCTTCCCTTTCTGCACCTGGGAAATGCAGATAATACAGTCCTGACCTCGACCTCTGACCTCTCCATTGGGGCCAATACATTAACAGTGCAAGAGTTTTAAGGAGTGTACCCAGCTTTCCCTCATCAAAATAACAAACAGCACAGTTGTTCTCCACCAAAGGTGCCGTGGTTCACTCCCCAGTCCCCTGGGGACACTTGGCAATGCCTGGAGATACATCTTCATTGTCACAGTGGGGCGGGTGATGGGGTGGGGGTGGGAGAGATGTGACCGACATCAAGTGAATAGAAGCCATGGATGGTGCTAAACTCCCCATGATGCTCAAGACAGCCCCCATTACAAAGAATCAGCTGTCCCCCAATGCCAGTGGTGCTGAGGCTGAGAAACCCTGAAGTGGATGTTGGTTATTTAGCCTTTTGGAGAGGAGGATAGGGAGAATGGGCAATTTATCTTAGGCCATACATCTGGTACGTGCAGGGGCTAGGACTTGAATCCAAGTCAGAAAAGGCAGGGCTCTCTTTATCATGCTATGAGGACGTGGTCCTAGGACGTGGGGCTTAGTTTCATTTCTAAAGTGTGGGCACTTCTTCTCCTCATCCCAAGGTTTTATGAACCCGTTAGGAGTGGTGGCTTTTGATTTACCAATGACAGTATGTGTGACAGAGAGAGGGAGATGCTGTGTTGGAAATGGCAGTCTTCAGCAACTCTGATTACCATCACGTCTCACCCGTTCCCCCTTATAAAGAAGACAAGGGAAAAGGAAACTAAAACGTAGTGGGGAAAAGGGTGTTACAAATGCCATTGTATGCTCTTTGGGATTGTTGGAGATATAGGGATGGATGTGTGCCTTCAAAAAACGCAGGGATCTATTCAGCTTCAGCTTGCCCTGGAATCATGAGCACACTGCATGTACGTCCCTGTCCTCAAGGATAATTTAACAATCGTACATGTTTCAATTTCTAGGCTATTTCATTCATTCTCCAGAAACCGTGAATAGACAAGAACTGTAATGAACAGGCTGATACATTATAGCAGCCATACACAGTTCAGACGATTTAAAAGCCAGTGAAATTAATAACAGGTACATCAGAGTGTGCTTTTTCAATCTGCTAGAGAAATGGGAAATTGCATAACACCTGGTGTAGAGACTGTGATAAGTCAGCACTAAGTGACAGACTTTCTTTGCAAGTTCATGATCAACTCTCGGTGCCTATTAGGAAACTTATCGAATCCTGCGTAAAGCATCATTTTCCGGGGAGGTTTCTTGGAGCTGCTCTCAGGGTCGGACTTGGGCAGAGCTGCCCTTGCCCTCATTCCAGACCCTCATCCCTTTTGTGGGCATGCTCATTCAGAAGGGCTCTTTCTCCTGTTACGCTTCTCCTAGTACAAATCTAATTCTTCAGCTGCCTTTTTGTGTGTTGAAAGCTATGTTCTCCCTGTGCCCCTTTTCCAGCTACATCAGTTATGTAAATCAACACATCTTGGATTGATTTTCTTTGTGAGCCAGGAGCCATTTGTGCCATTTCTGCCTGGCAGCGTAACCGGCACTGTTTCTGTACTGAGGTTTTGAGTGGCTATTTTAATTTCCATACAGTAAGTCTTCTTTCTTTCACTTGTCCCAGATTTCAATCTGCTTCTACAGAGAATTGATTCTGCATTTGATATTAGCTTCACTTACAGTATATGCTGGAGTTTCCAAATGCCAGACTTAGTAAGAATGAAATACAGGTATAAACATGACAGTTTTTCAACACTTCTGGAGAAGGCATAATTTTGAGTGGAGGAATAAAATTATCTGTCTAATCACGAAACATCGAGAACACAGTGATCATTGCCTTTTTATCATAAAAATACTTTTTAAAAATGAAATATAACAATGCCACTGACTTACAAATGGTCTATGTCTTGTTAATGTGAAAAGAAGATCATATGTAAATTTAAATGAGGGTATTTCATGGCATAGCATGCTTTTAGCATGTTGATGGTAATCAGATACAAAGTATTAATCTAATACTTTACAGAAATTCAAAATGAATTTATTCAAATCTTTAGAGCATTACAAACTTTCTCTCCATTCTAGATTAAAACAAAAATTCAAACATACTAGTTTAGTAGAACAATACAAATAATACAAGTAGCTTTATTTATCTTTACCTAATTTTTGCAAGGTAGAGAAAAAATTATTATAAGGACATTTTTAAGCACGAGTCTACATGTTTTTATTCAATTTATGATAATTCAAAAATAATTGCCTTACAGACTTTTAAGCTGATTTTAATAGATACACAGTAAATGTTAATTTTATATTTAATAAATCAATTTGCAATTTGAGTGTCTTATATTAAGCCAATTTACTCCATGTTTGAATACAAAAAGATTAAAAATGTCATCTATTGGCAAGTAAACTTACCTAAGCATTAAAACTCATTTCAAATTTTTAATAGATTTACCCAATTAATTGAAAATAATTTAACCTTTAAAGTGCCTCATAAAAGCAATGAAATATTCAACACCAGAAATTTAAATTAAATTAAGTTAAAAATAACTATGTTAGTTTTGAACAAATGTGTTCTTAATTTTAAATGGAGAAATTCTAGCCTTAAAAAAAATAGTTACATAGTTGCATGCATTAAATACTAAAATCACCCAATGCACAAATCTAAATATTATTTTCTTTGTTTAAAATATAGAAAAAATAATTTTAAATAAAGTTTAAAACATTTTTAGTCTTAAGTTATAATCAAAATTATAATAAAAATGGTTACTTATAAAGCAAACTTTCAATAATGGGGATATATTTTAACTAATAATGCAAATCAGAGTTTTTAAATGATGTCCTTCTTTGCTTGCTAGTCTGGATCAAGAGAATATGTGTAAAAAAAACAAAATTCTTAAATTCAATCAACTGCAATTTTATTTAAATTCAGACCTCTAGGTATGGGATGATGAAATATGTATTACATTTAAATGAGATTCCTAAAGAACTACCCTTTATCTCCCTACACCTTCTTCCTATTCTCTCTCTCTCTTTTAAGATTTTACTTATTTATTTGAGCACGTGAGAGGAACAAAGACAGAGACAGAGAGCATGAGTGAGACAGGTGAGCACTGAGCAGAGGAGACAAGAGGGAGAAGCAGGCTCCCCACTGAGCAGGACCCTGAGATCATGACCTGAGCTGAAAGCAAAGACTTAACTGACTGAGGCACCCAGGAACCCCTTTTTCCTGTTCTCTTGATTACCTCATTCCAGATAGCTGAGGTTTCCAAATGGTTGAGACTTAACCATTCAATTGCTAGAACATCAACACTGGCTTTTATTTAATGGAACTACTTTTTTTTTTTTTTAATCAAAATATGAAGAAAAGTGCAGGAAATAATGCAGCAAGCATTAATCTGGATATAAATCTAAATTTATTAAAGAAAGAAGACCTTACAGATGCAGGCAAAGTCCATTTTGTACCTATCCCTATCCTGTTATCCCCCCACTTCTCAGAGATAGTAGGTATTCCGACGTCAGTGAATAGTACGCTGCTCATATTTTTTATGCGGATTCACTGATAGGCTAATATTGTCTGCTGTACCTACAATTCTATGACCACTCTTTTATTTTTGTTTTGCTTTTTTTAAAAAGAGATTTTATTGGAGCATCTGGGTGGCTCAGTTGGTTAAGCGACTGCCTTCGGCCCAGGTCATGATCCCAGAGTCCTGGGACCCAACCCTGCCTCGGGCTCCCTGCTCAGCGGGAAGCCTGCTTCTCCCTCTCTCACTCCCCCTGCTTGTGTTCCCTCTCTAGCTGTCTTTCTCTCTATCAAAGAAATAAAATTCTTAAAAAAAATTATTTATTTATTTGAGAGAGAGAGAGCGAGAGAGCGAGCATGCTGGAGAAAGCACAAACAGAAGGAGTGGAAGAGGAAGAAGCAGGCTTCACGCCGAGCAAGAAGCAGGTTGGTGGGCTCGATCCCAGCACCCTGGAATGATCACCTGAGCAGGCAGCCGCTTAATCCTCTGAGCCACCCAGGCGCCCTTTACTTCTCTTCTTTTCAAAATGTGAACAATTCTCGGGGTGCCTGGGTGGCCCTGTCAGCTGAGCGTTAGGGTCTTGGTTTTGCTCAAGTCATGATCTCCTGCATGCACCCTGTGGAGGGCCCCTTGCTCAGCAGGAAGTCTGCTTAGAAGACTCTGTCCCTCTGTCTCTGCCCCTCCCTCCCCTCAAATAAATAAATAAATCTTTTTAAAAAAATGTGGACAATTTTAAATGCAGACATTCTAAAGTACATATATATGTATTTGGATATTCATGATATATTTGCATAATAACATATATATTTGGATTGGTATATATATTGGTAAATATATATATTTATATATATTTGGATAAACACCCTGTCTTTCCACTTTATGGGTTGCTTTGTGTGCCCCTCCCAGATCTTCTCACTCCTTCCCCATGTTGTTCTTCCTAGAGTTAGGCACTATTCCAGTTATTTCTTGGCTTGTTTTATTGGTTTTTTTTTTTTTTTTTTTGCACACGTCCCTAAAGAGTTATTATTTGGTTTTCACTGATTTGTATTTTATATAACTGGAATGAGTGTAGAGATTCTTCCATGACTTATTTTTCATTCGATGGTGTGTTGTTGAGACTCATGCATACTGCTATAGTTCATTCATTTTCACTGTCATATGTAGAATTTCCACTGTGTGAGTATATAATACCATGAGTTATTTGTCCATTTCAATATCAAGGGGTATTTGAATTGTTTCTATTTTTCTCTTACAATCAATGCTTTAAAGGACAGTTTTGTACATGTACCCTGGTACACACAGACAAGAATTTTTCCAAGGTTTTTACCTAGGAGTGGAAATACTGTGCATATCCAAATATGCTAGGTAATGCCCAGATGTGTGTGTGTGCATGTATTTAATAGTGTGGCTATTTATCCCTCATAATATATAGTGATATTGCCTGGAATACACTGATGCCGTTGTAATAACAACTTATGTATACTTGTTAAATATTTTGAACATCTTTACTTAAACGTGTTGTAAATACCTTCTTCTGGTTGGTGGCTTATCTTTCCACCCTCCTTTTTTGAAGTCTTTCAAGGAACAGCAACTCTTAACTTTGGTGAAGCCAAACATCAATCTTTTCCTGTAGGTGTTGCACACTTTTCATAACTTGTTTAAGAAATCCTTCCCTGCCTTGAAGTCATAAAAATTTTATCCTATATTTCTCTCCACAAGTATCATCTTTCACACTAAAGTCCTTAATCTACATGGAATTTATTTTTTCTGTGCCATGACATAGAGATATATCCTCAGGTCTTCGTGGGAGTAACAGGTTGTCCCAGCTCTCTCCTCAAAGACTTCAAGATTGAGCCTGAGTGGCCCCTCGCTCTTCCTCTCTACCCATTTGCTCTGGTTCTCTCAGTGGTCAGAAGGGCCCTTCTCACGGTCTCTGTCACCTCTTATTCATGTCACTACTGCTTTTATTGCTTATTTCCACTGATTTCCCCCTCTCCCCCATTTTTACCCCAGGCCTGCTTCTCTCCTATGTACTTCTGGGCCCACATCAAAGCACTCAGTTTTTAGAGACACTGGCCACGGGTCAAAAGGTTTTTCTTTTACTGTGCATGTTATTTTTAAAAATATAATATTTAGGTCTTTGGTTTTTAAATTCATCATTTTTTTCTGGGTATTCAGGGGGCTCTCTATTTCCATTCTTTCCTCTCCTGCCTACTTTTGGAGGACTAATCTCCAGAAAGTGGTGATTTTATTATAGTCACACCCAAAACATGAAGTACAGAACGAACACATAATCCAACACCCCTGCAATACTGACCAGTAAGGACCAAATGGGCCTGAAGAGGTAGCACACTTTTCACTGTGGAGCTCCTAGAGTGTTATTGACCAAAGGATGGCAGGCCCAGCGGGTGATGGCATCTGGTGACTTGGTCAGGTGTAGCAGAGTGGATGGGGTGCTGAGGTTTTTGAAGGGCAGGTAGGAATTACATCCCAAGTAACAATGTATCTTCTTCCTGAAGTGATCATTATCTTCCCTTCTGGCCAATCTGTCATCTGGAAAGCAGAGAGCTAACCAGGACCTAAAAGTCTGGTGTGAACTATGGCAGATGGTTGAAAGTGCTCTCGGAAAATCAAGAGGCAACCAGACCCAGAGAGATCCAGCTGAAAGTTACAGGAAAGAGTTTTCTCCCAAAAGTAAAAGATGGAGCCGTGGGAGTTTGCAGACTAAAGGAAGTCAGTTGTCTTTAAGGGACAAAGCACCAGACGTCCTGTACTGTGTTTTGGGGACAGGAGTTTCCTCCCTGGGAAACATGTGAGAAACAAAGTCACACAGCTGCCATGTCTGCTGATCAACTCCTTCACTGACAAAATTTCTCATGCCCACTCTCTCTTGTTAGGTCACATGTTGCTGCGTGTTTTCTGAAAGCATGTTGTGCCCATATAAGACTCAAATACATGAAGCGGTTTCTTAAAAGAGCAAAAGAACATAATTATGGATACCGCTCCCTTAGGTCACTCTACTGTATATACCCTACCCCCACCATCACACAAAACCATCATAGAAGGATGAAATCATTTCAACGGATCAAGAAATGATTAAGATGGCTGAATCCCTTACAGTCTCACCACCTAATCTTCAAGATTTGCCCAAAGCACATACCCTTATTGACAAGCTACAACAACTTGTTTTCTCACATATCCATTCAACAACCATTTCATAGACATCTGTTCCATGCTAAAAGCTGCTAGGATCTGAAAAGAAAAATAAGCCTTCAGTAAGAGAAATGGGGCATGAAGTCCTACCCCCACTGATCATTTAAAGGATCTGTAAGTTTTTGAAGCAATGGAGAGAATTCTATGTGACAGGGACTCCCTCAGAGTCACAGGAAGACTCACAAAACAGAAAAATTTCTTTTTCTCTGTGGGCTACTATATATAAAAGGTTGTCAGGTCAATAGTATAAAACTCAAGCCTCCACAAAAAACTGCATCACAGAGTCACAAATTCACTTTTGAAAATGCTAAGGTGAGCAGATAAACCAATGAATTTTATGAGTCACCTGTTGTCAGGCATAACATTACAGAGGAAATTCCTTTCCTAAACCCTTGAAAGACTTGCAAAGTATAATCACAAGCCCTCTGCACATAAAATTGTGCCGTACCTTTAGGCCATTTGTTGAAATAGAGGCAGGACAAAATGTACCCTAATGTGTTGCAATGACATGCTCTTCCTTTTCTAACACATTATTTGCTTCTTCACCCTGCAACCATTTTTTTTCTGGCTTGAGCCTTTAATATTGTTCAAGGAAAAACACTCTCTCATTTGTAGGACATAATGTACTACTTACTGAATAGTCTTGCTTTTTCATGACAAAGTACTTGTCTTTTTGGACATACTTAGTTTGGGATGCACGCCATTCAACATTCGGCCTGGAGTTAATCAGTATTGGGGCACAGTGTCCATGACTGAACATTTACATAATGGATATTATGTCCTTTTGGCTCAGCAATCATCTAATAAATTAATATTAAACAATAATTTCCAGGCTGCTCAGCACATGGTGAATGTCCATCCTTCATATTCTGGGCTTAATATTCTTCTAGCTCTTTCCCACCCTTGAGACACAGTAATATGTCTCATGGGACAATAAAACAACATCAGGGATTGACACAGTGCATTGAAGAGACCAATATTCACTGAGTAATTGTGCAGCTCATGTATATTGGAAGAATCAGTCTTGCCTCCTTATTATGGCTCTTTCCACACTATTGAAGCACACACACACACACACACACACACACACACAAACACACACACACACACACACACGAATCCAAAACAAACAAAACAAAACAAACAAAAAAGAAAACCCAACCCTCTTTATAGTATTATGTTTTGTATTAGTATTGGTATCATCTGTGATATTCTTGTGGGACTAATTGTAGTGACTACTTTTAATAGTTAACAGCTTATTCCACATTTGTAAAATAAATTCTTTTTAGAGAAAATTGACAAAGGTGGATAAGCAGTTACTCTGACAACCAATGTTTGTAAAACATCTTGAGAATGGAGGCCACTGAACAGGCAACAAATACAAAAGGATGTTCATAGTCTTTTTCCAACCTCTGGAGGTTGTATATAGGAGTTTAGAGACAGGAATCTTCCAGTATACTTCCCTTCTCCAATTGTCTAGCACCGCAATATACCTAGGAAGTAAGGAGGGGGCATAAGATGTGTTGGGGAAGAAGAAAAAGAAGACTCAAAGAGAAGGAAGTTTGGGAAGTATATGCTGCAGATAAACCTTCCCTGACAACTTTTCAAGGGCATACTTTGTATCTTAGTATTCCTTAAAAATAACTTTTATTGCTACTGTAAAAATAGTTAGAATCATCTTCCAGATTAATGAAAGATTGGAAGGATGAATAGATAATTTTACAATGGAAATATCTGGGGTTCACCATCTAAACCAGTGATCAATCTTAGCATTGCTAATAATGAGACACTAGATTGTGTCTACCTCCTGGGGTGATGCAATGTGAAGGTCATTGCCCCTCCATGAAGTGTTCTTGATCTAACTCTGAGTTTATAAGATATACATGAGGTAGAAAAGCAAATTTAATCAGACTGTGAGAAAACAAGGAAGTAAATCCAGAACTTGGATAGCCGATAGGACAGTTGGCCTTGTTCACTCAACAAGTCAATGTCATTAAAAAAGAGGAGTGGAGCATGAGTTCAGAAACCTAACAACCAAACAAAATGTTGGTTGTTGTGTAAATCTTGGTTTAAATAAGCCAACTGTCAAAAATATTTTTTGGAAAACTAGGGGAAATTTGAATAGAGGTTAGATATTAGATTTTATAAGGGAATTATAAATTTTCTTAGATGTCATAATATTATTGTGGTTCTGTAGGAAAATAGTCTTCCTTTTTAGAGATGTATACTAAAATGTTTAGATTGAAATGTCTTGACATCTGTAATTTAACAAACACTTGAGCAAAAATAAAAAAGTTGAAGCATTGTGGAAGGATATTAACTATATTAAACATGGATGATTTTTTCTAATTTTGTGTATGTAAAAATATTCATAATAAAAAAATCAAAAACTCAAATAAAATAGTTGGAGTCTCATGTATGACTTTTTTCTCGTAAATGGTCTGGACTTCATATTTTTTCCTCTGAATCAAGATAGTTTTGTAGTTATTAAAATAGTAATACATGAAAACTATCTATTCTTGGTCAGGATGGGAACAACTGGAACTCTCATACATGATTGACAGTTGTGTAATTTGGTGCAACCACTTTGGAAAACTGTTAATATATATTAAAACTACTATACAATACCATTTACATAAAGTTCAAAAAGAAACAAAAGCAGACTGTAGTGTTAAAAGGCCAGAATAAGGTGTTATCTTTGGGACAAAGAGTTAGTGACCAGAAAAAGGCATAAGTTTCTGGGAGGCTGATAATGTCCTATAATTCAATCTGAGTATTGGTTACACTGGTGGATTAGCTTTCGAAATTCAATGAGTTGCATATTTATGATGTGTGTGCTTTCTGTGTGTGTGTATTATATGTCAATAAAAAGTTTACACCACGAAAATGTAACTCATAGTTACTGTAACAAATTCAAACAATAGTATACTACTTTCCTTTGGGGAATTGATTATGTCAAGGAATGGTAACTAATGGCCTCTTATGGCCTTCTTGCAGAGTCCTTTTGTTACGCTTTGTTATTTTAAGTGAAAAATCTTGATTTGTCTAAAATAATCTTCCCATCTATTTAGTTAATGTATTTAAGACATCTGTTCAAAAAAGCTATGGTGTAATATCATTGTTCGAACATGCAGTGATGGTATTTTAAGACAACAATACTCTATATTATGTTTCCAATGCAACTCATTGAAAAAAGAATGGACAATTTAACACTCAAGTTTCACTTTGAATGAATTTAGGTTGGAGATCTAAACACAACCAAACATCAAAGAGGTACTTCAGGTTTTTGACAAAATGTCATACCAAAGAGAAAATAAGCTATGAATTTTGACATTTGCTCAATTATTACTTTATGCACTATTTTGTATGTTGGAGCATTATACTTAGACATGATTTAAATGTCAGCCAAAACAACTGTTTTCTGCCACTAATATAAAGTTATTCTTATGTGCTTGGAGCCCTCACTTTCAGTTAAGCTCCTTGCCTCACCACGGCACCATACCTAGTCTGGCTTCTCTGAATTCTGTTTCAGAAGTTACCAGATCACAATTTAATGGCAGGGGAATGAGAGGCATAGGAATAGGGGTCGCATTCATAATTATTTTCATCAGCACAATGAAAAGGCTAGTATTAAGATTTTACTACACGAAGGGCACCATGAAGGGGCTGGATATTACCCCTAACTATGCCTATTTTTACTTATTTTCCCACAGGAATACTGGATTCTGAAGCATGCATGGGCAACAGCAAAGCAGAATCCCACAGGGCTGTATGCCTCTGTTTCCTGTATTATAGTATGTTAACTATCACAAGATAAGTAAATAATAATGTTTTTTATATAATAATACTAATAATAGTTTTAATTTATCAAATATCTGTGTACCAAGTACCAGGCGAATAATTTACTAGATCCATTTGAGTGTGGTCTATTGCATGGGTTAAGGTAATATTAGCTGTGATACCAGTAAACCTTGACATTTCAGTGGCTTACCACAATAGACAATTATTTCTTGCTTACGTGGAATCTGATGTGCAACAGAAAAGTCTGCTCCATACAGTCATTCAAAGGCTCAGGCTGACAAATTCTCTGCTTTTTTCAATGCATGGATTCCTACATGGACCTGGGATCAAGAGATAGCTAAGCCGTGAAGGAAAAAGAGAGAGTGGAAGATTATATTGAAGGTATTTATGAGTCATGCCTGGTAGCTCTCGCTTCTCCCCACATTCCTCTGGCCAGAATTGAGTCACATAATCTATAAGGGAGGCTGAGAAATACAGTCAACCCAAAAAGACAGGGAAATGGATTTGGTGGGTAGCTAGTCTGCTTTTGCCATTTGGGTCCTTTAAGGAAAGAATGATGTGTGTGGACATGATTGGGGAAAACTTAAAGTAGGGGGGGAGGGGAAGAATTTGTTGTTCTTAACAATCAAGCAATAATCACATTATAATATCCCAAACACTTGTGATCCCCAAGGATGAAAAAGATCAAAGAAACATCTCCATAATGCTTTTGCCATTCACCAGGATGTCACCATCCAGGATGACACCAGCCAGGATGTCAGCTTCAGGGTACACACCATAGGCCCTTTTGTGTTGTCCCAACTTTTAATCTATTATTTAAATCAGGGAACAAAAATATGTTTATTGAGTTTACACAAGGTTATCAATATAGTTATGAAAAGATATAGAAAATATTTTTGTTTTGAAAAACAAGTTTGGGGGCACCTGGGTGGCTCAGTCAGTTAAGCATCCAGCTCTTGATTTCAGTCAGGTCATGATCTCAAGGTTGTGAGACTGAGTTCCGCATGGGTCTCTGCACCAGGCATGGAGCCTGCTTGGGATTCTCTCTCTCTCCCTCTCCCACTGCCCCTCCCCCATGCGTGAACCCTCTTCTCTCCAAAAAAAAAAAAAAAGGAAAAAGAAAACTAAGTTTGGACCTCAAGATATCTTTGGTGGTAGTAGCAGATAGAATAAGGGTAAAGAATAAAGGTGAAAAATACAAGAAAACACACATGCGTGCATACACACATGCATTCGTGCATGTGTGTGTGCACACATACAGACACACACACCTACTAAGCTGACAATCAACAATGCAGCAATGAAGGAATATGACCTTTAGGCCTGTCCTTTTGACAGCTCCATAGAGAAAATACCTGATTTCTAATGAACATGTATTAATGTGTGTGTATATACTGCAATAACTGAAAGGAAATCCTAGGATAGGAGTATTTTCACTGGCCTATTTTGAGGGTATTTTCTGATGGTGATTGAGGCTGAGGATTCTGGAAATATTACATCAGCCACTAAGACTGTAGTACTGAAGTGTGTAAGATCTTATACACTGAAATACAGTGAGAATAAAGACTTCAGTCTGGGCAGTGGTAGCATCGGCAAAATAGCTTCATTTCGTTTGCTTAATGTTTCAAACAAATATACAGTCTAAGACAGATTTTCAATCAAATACTTTCTATGGTGTTCTTTAAAATCTTTAATAAGAACTAAACTCTGTGCATATCCTTTCTGTCTCAATTTGGTGCTTACTGATGCATGAAAGCTGAATAGGATGCCGCTTGAGATCAGATTGACATGATTTTCAGAAATGCAACTTTTAAAATAATGGGGGTGGGGCGCCTGGCTAGCTCAATTGGAAAAACATATGACTCTTGATCTTGGGACTCTGACTTCAAGCCCCACATTGAATGTAGAGATTACTTAAATAAATAAAACTTAAAAAAAAATAAAATAGGAGCTCCTGGGTGGCTCAGTTAGTTAAGCATCTGTCCTTGGTTCAGGTCATGATTCCAGGGTCCTGGGATAGAGCCCCACATTGGGATCCCTGCTCAGCAGGGAGTCAGCTTCTCCGTCTACTTCTCTCCCTCCCTCCTGCTCATGCTTTCTCTCTCTCTCAAATAAATAAATAAAATCTTTAAAAAATAAATAAAAAAATAAAAAATGAAACAAAAAGAGTAATCATTACTGTCAAAAAACAACTTTAATCTCCTCTTATGCTGGAAATGTTAAGTATATCATTTTAATACTTTGTGCTATGAGATTATCAATCAATAGCTATTTATTCCAGAAAATAAATCAAAGAAGAAGAATTTAAAATTGTAGCTCTAGAAAAGGTAGAGCTATAAATCATTTTAATGTTTATTTGGTAGACATTTTAAAAATACATATTTTAAACAAATGTTTGCTAAAATCTCTCAATTGTTTTTCACCTTGCAGGAACTAATTAAATACTTGAAGTCTCTTATAGTTTGAAGGTGATGAAAGTTTAGGATATCTTACAGGGACACTTAGGAAAAATATATAAATGTACACAAAATCAGCGCTGCTTCTTTGAAAAGTTTTTAGTCCCACAATCTTAGTGTTTAGCTCGTATATGTCCTTTATGGAATGGGAGAAGAGAGGTCAAAGCTTCAATTTTAATTTTTTTTTTTTAATTTCCTTTTTTTAGAAAGAAAGAGGCAGGAATAGCGGCAGAGAGAGAGAATCTTAAGGAGGCTCTGTGCCCAGCTTGGACCCTGACGGAAGCTCTACATGGGCCTCAGCCTCCCAATCCTGAGCTCATGACCCCGCACCAAAATCAAGAGTCAGATGCTTAGCCAACTGAGTCACCCAGTGCCCCTCTTCATGTTTAATTTTGAGGTTGCCTGTTGACTATTGTTAAGCCAAGGAAACTTTATGCAGAAGGACATGGGAAGTCAGTAGAATTTAAGTTGGGACACCTGAGGAAAAAAAATGGGGTGGACTCATGGAAATTCTGTTTCCAGAGAACAGTTGAGTTAATTAAAATGTCAATTCCAGAGCCTTGTATCAGACATAGTCACACACAATACCACATACCCATACGCATACCTTCCCCCACACCTACACAGACATACAGACATATCTGCACACCACCAGTACTAGTCACACGCACACACCGCATACACACATAGATACCACAGTCACATAAACACGCACATCACACACAAAGAAAATGCACATATATACATACACCACACACTTATGCATACCTGACCACACAGATACACTATACTTACTATACATTCACACATCAGACACACACACACACACAAACACACACACATACACACACACACTTCTATACACATTCATTTGTTAGCCTAAGATAAACAAGTGGGAGGGATTCAGCAGAATATTTCATTATTCTATTCCTTTTTCCCCACTGTGTACATCAACAAAAATCTGTAATGGAGATTTGGTCCTCACCTTCCCAAATTTTTGACCTAATTGCATATTGTATATAAGCCCATGGAGGCCTTAGATTTGCATTGCATTTTATAATTTGCATTACATTTTATAATGGACCAAAAAAAATTGAAGAAATACTATTCTATTTGTATCTTAAACTTTCTACTCATCTCACAGACATGTACTCTCTCTAATAATATTTCTAAGGTGATTTAGAATTTACATAGTGTTTTCACATAAACAGTTTTATGCAACCATCACAGTGACGTACTGAGGTAGGTGTGACTACCTACTGGTGAAGATGCTGGGGCCTCACAGAGTTTCAGTGACTTGTCAAAAGGCCATAAAATAAGCCAAAGGCATTTACTCTTTTTACATGGCTTTCTTGCCCATATATGCCTCACCACACCTGTGTCATGGATCAGTGACAACAATTCTACCCTTTGAACTTCCTGAACATTGGATCTTTTAAAATTTCTATCCTCAGCTATTGCCTCCAGACCACACTGACCCTAATTTCAGGAAGACTCAAGTGCACAGAGAGTCATGACACTGTAGACAGCCCCTCTAGGTTACAGGACAATAGAAGACCCTCTGAGAGGCTAATCACATGCAGGGGCATCACTAGCCTAACAAATGGTCAGGTGTTTACTCTATCAAAGCAACTAATACATGAAACAGTACACCATTCTGAACAGTACCTGGCACGTGTAAGTATTTAAAATCACTTGTTGTATACATAAGACACATGAAATTAAGTGACACTGCAAAATTAGGAAATTGATTCATTCATTTTGCTGTTAAGGTTCACTAAAACAAAATCCATCCTTCCTTCCTTCCTTCCTTCCTTCCTTCCTTCCTTCCTTCCTTCCTTCCTTCCCTCTCCTCTCTTCCTCCCTCCTACCTTCCCTCTGTCCTTCCTTCCCTCCTTCCCCTCTTTCCTTCCTTTTATCCCTCCCCTCTCTTCCACCTTCCCTTCCCTCTCTCCTTTCTTCCCTCCTTCTCTTCCTTCCCTCCTCCCCTCTCTTCCTCCCTCCCTCCCTCCTTCCTTCCTCCCTTCCTTCCTTCCTTCCTTCCTTCCTTCCTTCCTTCCTTCCTCCTCTCCTTTGCATTGACTAGGTTATTTATTTTATACACATGTACTTTCATTTAGGTGATTGATTCTAAAATTAACAAATATTTTTGTTCTATGTACAAATCATAACATAGCCAGTTATGATGACCAGACCATAACTTGGATTGTTCAGAAAAGTATTCCTTCCAGGAATGAATGACCATGCAGTAACTGATGGAAGTTCCTGCTTGGCATTCACAGGCTTTCTCTCCACTAATTCTTACCATTTATCAAAATGCCAGCATGAAATTCTACTCCTACACTTATAAATAATGAAGAATTGTCCCACTACTGCTAATTCAAAATGAAGAAAACTGATTAACTTGCATTTATTTCCTGAGTTTCATTGTAACAACCCCTTCTAGTTTGGGTGGCTAGACACCCTTTTTGAAGTGTTCATTTAATAATCTCACTATAGTGAAGTTACCTAAATTACTATCCTGTCAGCCAGTGAGATGAGGCTAAGAACATTCATATTTATAGGGTATACTTATGTTCAGACTTTCTTTGGCATCTGATTTTTACACAAGCAAATATATACTTAAAATTTAATATTTTGGTAATTCATTTAGGGCAACCATTGTCAATAAAAAGGAATAGTGTCCTAATAAAAAAATAGCAAAATAGCCTATAGAATGTGTAAACTTTACTATCTGGCTCAATTTTAAGAACCCAGAAGATGTTCTGTTTGGGATGTTAAATTCAAATGCCAATCTTATGCATTTTTGCTGCTCACTAATTGAGTATGTAAAGGTGATAAATGTTCTGGACAACAAATTACAGGGAAAATTTTGAATTATTGTCATTTTTCACAGTAGCCATATGATACTTAGAATGCCGAGGAACAGAAGATAGTGTGCACTATTTTACTGTGGAGTCTTTTTAAAGGATCTGGATGGAAAGCAGCTATCCATGGTGCTGATAGTCAGGAACTGACGGGTGTGGAGCTAAATGGGCAATGAGTTCACGAACAGAGTTCAAAATAACACCTGTTCTCAAAATGTCTATTTTCCAGATATGTAGGAATTAGTAACAGACTGACCTTAGAGATAATAATTCAGCTTCCCAGTGAACTTCTAACACACATTAACTCTAGTCTTTCAAAACAAAGACATAGAGACTGAATAGAATTGGTGGGGGCAAAAGATGTTCATTTCAGAAGCCAAAAGTCAATTACATAGTTGTAGTTCTTTATTTTAGCAGTCCATTATTTCACAATAAGTAGCTGTGGTTGAAGATAGAAGATTTTGAGTTTTATTTTACTACTTAATAACTCTATAACTTAATAACTCTATAACCTTGCCTGTAAAATGGGATGATAGTAAATATCTCCTGTGGCTTGCTTTTACTGTCCCTTTTTACTAACCTCAGTGAAAGCTCTCTCAGGGCAGGAATTTTTAATCTGTTTTGTTCATTGATCTATCCAAGAATTAGGACTATTTCTCAGAACATAGTAAGTGTTCAGTAAATATTTGCCAAATAAATGAATCAGGGAAAAGAAATTTCTTTAGTTTGGAGCTAAAAATGTCCTTGGGGTATTTTTAGGTACTAGGGAGACATATGATCAAAAGACACTACAACAAAAACTTGTGATGTACTATGTTGGTAAACTGAACATATTTTAAAAAGATAACTGGATAAGAAAATGTAGAAAAATAAAACCAAAAAAGATGAGAATTTAAGAGAAGTGTTATGATGGATAAAGCAAAACTGGATAAAAGTAATTGGTATCTGAGGGGCCACTAGAGTATACAAATCTCCACCCTAGACCACTAATTTTGATAGGGGGCACTTCTAAAAACTTCAATATTTAACATTTATACTCTGTGTTACAGTAAGTATTTTGAATTATTTAGAGTGTCTCCATGGCTTTGTCAGAGAGTCATATTTAGGCACCTAGAGTGAATGCTTATTAAGGATTTGTGTTTCAGAGAAAGAATGTGGCACTGAAGGCCTTCCTCTAACTTCCTGCCCATCTTATCTTCTGAGATTTCTCATTGTGAGCCTTCCTTCTATTTTTTCATATTGCCCAGGACAGCCCTCATTCATTCCTGCCTCTGCAGTTGACCCATGATGTTTTTCCCTCCCAAAAGGAGTTGGTTTTTTTTCTTTTTACCTAATCAAATGCTCTATCTTTTTAAGGTACACTCAAATATTAGCAACTCTTATGACAATACTTGTAATTATTCCTTACTTTATTAATCTCTCCTATTAATTAGCTTTTGCTATTTAATACTCTACCTTTGTCATTTAAACATAAACTGATATTAATTTTTTTCCTTTACATAAGTGTATTATTACCATTTGAAGGTGAAGATACTTCTTATATTTCTGTTATACACTTCAAAATACCAAATACATTTCCGTAGTACATACTGGGTGTAAAATAAATGTGGATTTGATATAATTGGATTGCTTGAATCATTCTTCATATACCCTCACCTTGAAGGAGTATGAACAATTAAATCTTTGTCTACATAGGGGTTGTTGAATGTTCTTCTGGTTTGTTGGGGGTTCATTGTAATTCAATTTTTTCTTAATGACATATTTGACAAGATGTATTTTCCTGAAGTATGTGAATGACACTAAGATACACCATTCATAGTAACTTGAAGAGAGATGAGAATTTAGAAGTCTCTAACTTGGAGGTGGTCATAGAATGTGACCTTAATAAATCAATCAAAAATACATTATAGCATATATCATAAATAAATTCTAAAGAAAACTACTCAGAAACATATTGAGGGAACTAAAATGTCCTCCTCTGGTTCTCACCTGGATTTTAACTCTGAACCTGCTGGTCTGCCTAATCTCACCCTCATTCATCTATCCCATTCCCTACTCCAGAGTGTCTTACCCTCACTTTTCACATCCCTCCACATTTACTCCTGTCTCCTGCCTTGACTCAACACCTTCCTCACATGGCTCTGATTTCTCAGTCATTTTTGTTTCAATTATTTTTTCTATTCCTTTCTTTCTTTTGTCCTCTCTCTCTTTTCTCCCTCCCTTCCTCCCTCCCTCTCTGTTTCTCTCTATCTTCCATATTCCCATTGCACATTGTTGTACCTGTTGTAGTTATCCCATAGTCTTTGGATAGTCTATTCTGGGTTTTTTATTTTCTGTCTTTGTTCTCTTGGCTATTAATTTTGGAGGTTTCTATTGAGATGAACTTGAGCTCAGAGATCTGTTTCTCAACCATGTGCAGTCTACCCATAAACCCATCAAAGACATCCTTCATTACTGTAATACAGTCTTTTAATTTTATCTCTAGCAATTCTTCTGGTTCTTTCATCTCTCTGCTTACATTGTCCATCTGTTCTTGCATGTTGTCCGCCTTATCCATTATTATCCACTACAACCCTTAGCATATTAATCATAGTTGTTTTAAATTCCTAATCTGATTAATTCCAGTATCCCTGCCATGTCATGTTCTCATGCTTGCTTTGTCTCTTCAAAATGTTTTTTTTTTTAACTTTTGGTATGCCTTGTAATATTTTATTGATAGTCAGATATGATGTTGGGTAAAAAGAATTGTTGTAAGTAGGCCTTCAAGTTATGTGATAGTGAGGTGTTGGGAGAGGGGAAGCATTTTATAGTTTTATTATTACTTCTCAGTCTTTTAGTGAGCCTTTGCCTGTGGACGGTGAACTTCACAAGTATGTCTCAGTGTTTTTTTCTGTTAGGTGGGAGAGGGTGGCTAGCGTGGGCTACAGTTAGGTATTTTCCTTTTCCAGGTCACTGGAAGTTCTGATAATACACAGCAGTTTAGGCTTTGGTTAACTAGTTTCACCTGAGGACAGGCCTTGTTATGAAGAACAGAATGCTCTTTTGTATTTCAAAATGGTTTCTTTTCCCCTCCCCATGTCAGAAGCACATATCTGTCCTCAATAGTTACTGTTGGAATCTGGTCAAGCTCCTAAGGTAAATTGCACAGTGCTGTGGGCCTCCTCTGTCACTCATTCCCTCTGGAGGTTTTAATTCTCAGAGTTGTCTGCACTGAGTCTCCAGCAATTCATCAATTATAGTTCAGGTTTTCCTACCCCTACTCATTCCTGGGACACTGTCTGCTTGTCTCTATTCCAGTAAATTGTTATTCTCTGTATTGCCTCTCAGTCTTTTTAATCTTAGGGGCAGTGGTTTGCCCAGTGTCCTCACCTCTTTTATGAATCCCAGAAGAGTTGTTGATTTTTCAGTCTGTTCAGCTTTTTACTTGTTGTTAGGTAAACAACCTTGTAGGAGTGGTGACTTCCAAACTACTTACCTGTGGAACCAGAAACCAGAAGTCAACACTTCTTTTAAAAGAGTTTATAGAATATTTGTCTGTCCAATATAATTTAGTATCTGATTATGCCTACAAATCTCTGTTTTCTCTGCATAAGTCTTATCTCCCTTTATAGATGATAAATTGATCAAGTGGAGGAAGTGCTGAGCAGAACTTGAACATGAAATAGTTGCATGATAAAGAGTCTATGTGGCAAATAAGTATACCTCTGCCTGGGATCACTATGAGAAGTTCAGCAGACAAGGCCCATCGCCATCTTGTGAAGAGCTAAACTTTTCCTGAGAAAGAATAACTGCTCCCACCTATTGAGCTATATCCGAAGCACCATTTCCTTAGGTCAGATTATTTAATCTCAACAACTTTATGAGATGAATAATGTTTCCAAACTCCATCTTACAGATAATGTTTTGTATTCTTTCATGAGATGGTCGGTTAGGTGTGGCCACAAGGAAGGACACAAGAGAGGCTTGGGAAAACAAAGTTTATTAAACTCACAGGTCTTAGTGAGAGATAGTCACTGGATGCCATGAAGAGGCCACATGGGGAAAGCATCCAAGGATCAGGCTCAACCAAGCAGGTGGGGAGGAGAGTGAGGACTCATGGGCAAGTGCTTTTATTGTGGGTCAGGATGGGGTCATGCATAAAAGGTAGGAGGGGATTTCTTCAGTGCCTTTGACTGTCACTAGATTGCAGTCACATCAGGGCAAGAATGGGAACTTGTGGCAGAGCCCAGACTTATCACATTGGTGTACCTGGTCACCTGGGCAGGTGCTCACAGTCTATTTGTGAGGATGTCAAGGCAACAAGAAAATATGAAGTTTTAAGCTCACAATAGACACAAGAAGAAACTGAAGTTAAGAAAGTTGATAGAGGCCAATCAGCTAATAGATGATGACACAATTTGAACTCAAGCAGGCTGACTTAATTATTAGGTTAACCCCCTCTCCCAAGAGATGATACTACAGTTAAAAAGAGGAATAATAGAAAAAAAAGAGGAATAATAGGAAACAAATCTCCTACAATTACTATGCTTGCCAGATAGATCAATATGGCTCCACTCTAATCACTGTTCAAGCATCAGGCACTCTTACACAAGATATATCTGAATGGAACACCAACAAAAATGTCAAGAGTGGCCAAAGACATGAAGATTAATGGCATTTACTGATTGAAGAAAGCTGATTTCTCATTATTTGGCAACACCTTTCAGAGCAGGACACACCATTCCAACAAAGAAAAGGATGGGAGAAGATGAAGTCAAAGGAAAGGATGGGTGAGGAGAGGGGAGAAGGCAGGAAATTAAAAGGCAAAAGAGAGGACCTAAGAGAAAACGTGATGGAGGGTAGGCAGTGACCCAAAGCACTGGCAATGAGGGACTGAGACAACTGGGATGAAGAGAGAAGTAACTGGCAGCTAGAAGATTGTTGTTGCTGTTCTTGCCTTCAGCTGGGCAGCACTCTTTTCAGCGTATCCCAAGGCCAAGAGGGGTGGGTTCTTGTCAACAGTCCTGCAGTGCAGTCTGGTAGAGTTCTGTGATAATGGAGATGGGGATGTTTGTTATTTGCTCTGCCCAATATGGTGGCACTAACCACAGGGAGCTACTGAGCACTCAAATTGTGGCTAGTGCAAATGAGAAACTGAATTTTTCAATGTATTTAAGTTTAACTAATTTAAATATAAATAACCACATGTGGTCAGTGACTGCAAACATTCATTGTATTGAATAGCAAACAGCTAGAACTTTCAGGTGCCAAAGTGATTCTAGGGAGTTCTCTAAAAAAGCACATTTCATCATAACCCCCTGACTCTTTAGGGATGCTGAGGCACAGAAAAATAGGTGAGTGTCCAAAACTCAGACACTGAATGATCAGGAAAAGGCTATATTATATTCCACTTCCTAAGTTTTATGGATAAATTGTGCCCCCATTCATGTTTTAGGTACCCTCAGTACCTCAGAATAGGACTATTTGGAGAAAGGGCGTTTACAGTGGTGATTAAGTTAAAATGAGGAGTTAGCCTTGGGCCCTATTCCAAGCTGAGGGGTGTCCTCACAGAAAGAGGAGATTAGAACAGAGAAATACCAAGGGGCTGTGTGCAAGAGGAAAGACCACGGGAGGACACAGCAAGAAGTTCAGGAGAGAGACCTCAGAAGAAATCAAGCCTGCTAACACCTTGTTTTTGGATTTCCAGCCTTTAAAAGTATCAAAAAGTAAATTACTGTTGCTTAAGCCATCCAGTTTATGGTATTTCAGCCATAGGAAATGATTCAAGGCACTTAAAAACAAGTCTAATACATTTTTTAAAAAAATTTCAATGTGATTTAAGTAAATAATTTCACGATCTAAAGATTTAAACTTTATAAAACCTTATTTCTTGACCAATCCCCCAAAACTGAAATCACAGTTAAAACCAGTATGTAAGGCTCAGAATCTTATAGTGGAGTGTTCAAAGGAGGATACAAATTATAAGCTACAATTATCTGCTGCTAAGAAGTATTTTATATGCTATTCAATTTAAATTCTAAAAGCCATATTAATGACAGTTAAATGGTAGTTCCCTAAGCAAAATGACAGGCTTTAAAATATGACTCCTCCATGCAAGATTGAAGGGAAATTTCCGGTTGCTGGGTCCTGGTTTGGTGCTGTGAAGGTCAGCATTTGTAAGTAGGGAATTTGCATTAGTGTCTGGGTGTTGCAAGAGCTGCATAAATTACCTGTGGCAATGGCCAGCTCTTTCACAGATCATTGCTGGCAGATATGGTGAGAGTGGGGAGGAGAGAGAGAGGTTCTCCCTCTCTTTTTCTTGTCAATAAAATATATTGACATGTTTTATTTCATGTGTTTTCTTGAGGTGAATATTGTCTTTATATATTTTGTTCTTTGCGATATGCTCCAATTAATCACATGATTGCTAGGCATGGACTGACCGATGACAGCACTTTGAATCTTACAGATATCAAGGCATCATGATAAGACTCACTGTTTTGCTGAAATGTGAGGAGGCTACATAGGCAATTCTAAAGCTACACATTTTAATAAAAGTGTTCTATAAATTGGAATCAATAGTACATATTTGGAAGCAATTGACAGGTGAAATTTTACCTATTCAATGAAAAAGAGTATAAATTTAGTTGCAGAGACTCCAAGATCTTAGTAGAAAAACATTTCTCCTCAAATTATATTACTGATTTATATCTCCAATTATGATGATTTTTCTCAAGAAAAACCTCTATTTAGAATCAGTGTTAAAACTGGCTCTTCTCCAAGTTCAAATTAGGAAGAATTATGAAATTAAGAAGTTGGCAAAATCAGTTTTTTTCTTCTCCCCCACATCCCTGGTGTTATTGTTTGCAATGTGATATTGTTTCATTTAGGCTAACTCCCAGTGCTTTGGTCTTTTGGTGGCTCCTTAAGATTTATCTATAAGAGGGGCATCTGGCTGGCTCAGTCAGAAGAGCCCAGGACTCTTGATCTTGAGATTTTGAGTTGAGTCCCACGTTGGATGTAGAGATTTCTTAAATAAAAAGTAAACTTCAAAAAAAAATGATTTATCTGTAAGATAACCTATTTTCTCTATGCGTTGTGGATTTCCAGTTAATAAACAATTCTTGCTATTATATGAAAGGTTATGATGGACTTTCAAATTTTTCTAGGCATCATCTTTGTTGTCACCCTCTTCTGGTAATGATATTGCAGGTTAAATAAGAGATATGTGAATGGAGGTAATCTGATTCCATGGTGGATGGGAGATAGAACAATATTCCTTCCCAGATGGGGCTTCTGTTTCCTATTAAAATTTATTTCTTATGAAGCTGTGGAGTCTTACTATGCTTGTGAAGGTTTTGCTTCTGGCACTGGGCACTTCCTTTTTTTAAATTTTTTTTTTCTTTTTTTTTTTTTGCTTCTGTCACTGGGCACTTCATTTGGGGAACCATATTAAGATCTTTCTTTGGTGTAGAAATGAGAGCTACACCCACCCTGAAAAAAAGCCCTTTTTCAGGCACCATTTTGTGAGTCAGATACCTGGTTTGCCTGCCCAAACCAGCAGAAATAGCTGGACCAGATAGATTATTTTCAGAATGGGGATTAAAATGTAGTTGGGCCATTCAAAACACTTGTACCAATCAGGATAGGCTAAGATGTGATTCCATAATAAACAACCCCCAAATTTCAGTGACTTGTCTATAATAAAGTTTCTTTCTTGTGTATATGGGCCAGAAGCGATACTCCAAATCTCCCCCTTCCAGGCTCAAGGCTGAGAAAGCACTCCTTGTATCAAATACTGTCAATCACCATGCCAGAGGAAAAAGAGAGCTCTGGAAGGTCTCATACCAGCAATTCAGTGCTCAGCCCAGAAGTGACACATGTTACCTCTGCTCACAAGTCACTGGCCAGAAGTAATCACAGGCCTCACCCAGCCACAGGGCTCCTCATAAATGCCAGCCTCATTTTTTTTTTTTATTGTCTGAGAGAAAAGACATATTTGGCCAGTAGCATAAATGACAACACAGTGCCTGAAAGCATTCTCTTTTTCTTTGGAATTTATGAGGACAAAACATCAGCTGGAATTAAGTAAATGTATGTAATGAAACAACTGTGTGCATGTTGCTAAATAGTTAAGTTAGTCAGAAACAAATACATAGCACATGTTAAATAACTCCAACCAGTAGTGGTCAGAAAGCAACTCCCTCCTAGGCCTGGTTTAGATCATCTTATTTTGTAGTCCTGCTTTGGTATTCAGGGCGAGTCCGTGTTAAACCATCAGCTTTTATCACAGCTGACATATTCATTGCAAAGAGTTCTCAGTTTTTGCTTCCAAATGGTAAAACTTTAATTTATAATGCATAGAAATGTTCTGCCTCAATTATACAGATTTAATTAAGTGGACTTTATATTGATATGGTTATTTTCCTTTTTACTTTACACCATAGAAGTCTGTGAGTCATAGGAAATGTGGGGCGGAAAGGGGGTTCTCAATATGAATATGTCATTCAGTGTGTTCCCCAATCTGTGAATATCTTCTGTAGAAGAAGTTATAAATAGATATGACTGAACCATATGAAATTGCCATTTTTTTGTAGGACAAACTGTTGAATACTGTTATTTTCATATATTTTAACCTACTAATTCCTCCATAGTTTTAGGTTAAAAATCCTTTCAAGGATGAAAGTTGTTTTTAGAGTCCCTCCCATTTAGTTATAATCTCTAGTAAGGGTCAAGAGGGTAGATTTTGAATCCAAATAATTCTGTACTTTTTTCTCTTAGTTAAGAGGTCATAGGCAGATTCTCTGGTTCTTCAGTTTCCTATGGTCATAAAAATAACACCAACTTCATTGGCCATTGTGTGGATAGAATATGATCGTGTATTTAATACTTATTATATTGTCCCTGGCATCTGTCAAATGCCCCCATATGGTGTCTTATATATTATTTCTTCTCACTTGCAAATGTTGCTGACTGCCACACAACCACACTAAAAATCACCATTTGTAGCAAAATTCTGCCTAGTTAGAGTTTGTCTAATAGACTCTTTAAGGTCCTCCATGTGCCTATTGCAGAGGCATTTGCTGCTACCAGAATGGTCCACTCTGTTCAAGGTCCACTCCGTTCAACGCACGGACATACCCTCTTTGGCCCCCTCAGAGCTTCCTCACCAGGGCAAGTGACCTTGAGTTCACTCCCGAGGAAGGAAGAACCCAGAAAAGGGGACAAGGAGGAACATAGAGACTCTGCATTTCATAGTAAATTTGATGCTACCTAGGAAAGATGTAGGACAAGGGCAAGTAGAGGTGTCAGCCCCAACAGAATAAAGCATAGCCTAATTTCCCATGTTTAAGCTTGCATGTTGTTTTGGAAGGGCTGACTCTGAAATGAGCCAGAGGAATTCCTCAAGTCATCTATTTCTCTTCCTTAAAGAGCATGCACAGAATGAGTCCATTAATAAGCAGGAAGAGAGAGCCAGCGTGGATTGTCAATCACCAGGAATACTGAATATCTGGATATCTCCACTTTTTCCTCCTCCCATCACCAAATACATGTTCGGTAAGAATTCAGTGTTCTTGCAAAGTTCATTCCTATACAGATTGGCATCTACCAAACTGAGAAAGAACACTAAGAGAATTTTTAATTAATATTAATAGAAAGAAAACATTACAATGATTCAATTTACTCTTCGCTAATAGCTATCTTGAGACAGAACACAAAATTGGTGGATCATCCATTTGTTTTTAAAGATTTTATTTATTTATTTGACAGAAAGAAACATAGCTATAGAGGGAACATTAGCAGGGGGAGAGTGAGGGAGAAGCAGACTGCCTACTGAACAGGAAGCCCGATGTGGGGCTCCATCCCGGGACTCCGGGATCATGACCTGAACCAAAGGCAGACGATTAATGACTGAACCACCCAGGTGCCCCTGGAACATCCATTTTAATTTTGTCTATCTAATCATGCTTGCTCAAAATAAAAGTGTATAGCCATATAATGTGAGATGAACAGAAAGAATCCTCAATGTCTACTTAAGTCATTGCATTTCATAGAGTTAGAAACTTACAGCATACAGAGGGAGATTTATTTTCAAATTCCCCAATTTATCAAGAATATTTACAAATCCTTATGTTGATTTACTTTTTATTTAATTAATTCCTTTATTAAATAAGTTATAAGTTCTGTGTGAATAAGGTCACAATATTTAAAACACCCTTCTAAGATAGGAAAGCATTGATCTATAATTTTATATGGTATCAAGGACATTTTAGAAAAAGAAAAAAGTTACCTAGAAGTCAGTAATCTTAGAGTCTCTGTCATAAACATATACTAGAATTTTTCAACACTTCATAAACATTGAATGTCATAAAAATTAGCATTCCATTTAAAAATTTTTTTGAATATTAACATATTCAACAGAAATTGACCTGTGTTATAGAAATCGATGATGAAGTTTGCTTTGTGCATGAGAATCAGCTTTCCCCCTGCGTACTCAGAGTTACCAAGGTACCTCTCCACTACTGGCCTGAGCTTCTTGTTTCTACATTCCAGCCAGGCTGGGGGCCACTCCATGTGTAATCAATACTTCATTGTGTTGTGGTGGAATAACAGGCCAGACTGGATACAAATAATTGAATGCTAAACCTGGGAAGCCAGTTCTGGACTAACAACCCTTCAGCACAGTGAGCTTCATGAGAAGAGAGAGGACATCATAAGCTATAACTTTTTTCAAGATTCCTCCATGGAAGCATACTCAGAGTCAGGTGAGTCACTCAGTCTTCTTTCCTGCTTGTTTAATACAATGCCTTGTCTCTCTGCCAGCCTCCCTATGGGAGCTTAATCAATATTAATTGAATGAATGAGTGAACTGACATGAAGTATGGGGTGGGTGATGCTGAAAGACTTGCCTTGAAATGGTCATATGGCCCTACTGGCACACAAAGAATAGAATTTTTGGAGGTTATTACTTTTCTTAGCTGGTGGCCAAGACAATGGCTTTGCAATTGACAATGTTCCTCTATGTGAGCAAATGATAGTATGTTTCTGCCAATTTTGCTCCATTTTGGCATTGAATAGAGCTAAAAAATTGTCTCATTGACATAGCATTTTGGGTAGAAAAAAGGGGAGAGAATGGCAGGAACCTTCTTCCATTTAGTTATAAACTTTGAAGCTATTGAAGAATCTGGATTATTAAATACTAATTTTTTAAGGACTTGCCTTTATTGTATTTTTTCAAAGCATTCTATTTAATTTTCAAAAGAAATAGCAGTGGTTATTATAATATTCATATTTCATTTATCTTATATTGTTTGTTTAGATTCCTTCATTTCCATAATAAGTATGATTGGCATAAATAAGTTTGAGAAAGGAACACAACTAACTCTTGATCAACAACCACAGTAACAGACAACCAACAGACGACAGCGGAAGTGCACAGGCATTCTAGAGAGTAGCTGGAAGCACTTCAGAGCCCTGACAGCCTTGGTCTGCATGTTTTGCAGAGGACATGAGAGGGCCTATAAATCTAGCTGATTGGTTGAACAGAGATGGATTAAGATCACTTGCCTCCCCTGTACTGCTGTCCCGGTGCCCACAGCAGCCTCATCCCTCATGTATTCACTTTTATTCCTTTTTGACCCTTTGAAGTCACTTTATACTTGTCTGCCTTCTACTACACAGACTAACTTAAAATAGTTGCTCAGTATATGTCAACTAATGAATGTTGGATGTCAACCAATCACAAGCTGTCAGTTATGATCCTCAGTACCTGATTATTTTTCCATGTTTTTTCTTCCTTGCTATTGCCAAACCCGGACTCTTTGGATTGTTTAGTGCTCCGCTATATTAGGAATTTAATTAAAGTGTACCTGTGATATACGGGCACATTGCTTTGGTGCTTCTAACTGTAGGTGACAGAAGAAAGTTTTTTAAAAGATTTTATTTATTTATTTGACACAAAGAGAAAGAGCACAAGCAGGCAGAGTGGCAGGCAGAGGGAGAGAGAGAAGCAGCCTTCCTGCTGAGCAAAGATTTCCCCACATGGTGCTCCATCCCAGGACCCCGGGATCATGACTTGAGCCAAAGGCAGACGCTTAACTGACTGAGCCACCCAGGTGCCTCAGTGACAGAAAATTTTTAAGAAATGGTGACATTAGAAGTTTCATTTTTTCCTGTTATATAAGCCAAGTCCTCTAGCATTTCTTCCTGGCCTTAATTTTCTATCCTTTTGTCAAACTTCTAAAGGCAAATTTGTTTTAAATTATAAAACCCAGGAGTAAATACATGCGCAAGAATACTGGACTAATTCTAAGAATAATTAAAGTGACCTCTTTATGTTTATTGACAAGATTGTTCAGTTATCTCAGGGAGTAATATGTTTGATTTTCTACTTGTTGCTTCTTTTTTTTTTTTTTTAATTTT